>BMAO01014401.1:0-23200 GCA_019973975.1 Trichonephila clavata | reverse complement strand
TATTGGAACACGAGTAGGGTAATGAGTTTGGAATAGTCCAGTGAGTACCCAAAGATGCTTTTGTACTTTTTTATTCAGCGCAGCTGACTACGCACAACAGAAGACAACAAAGAAGTCAATATATGGTTACAGTGAAAAACAGAGACGCGCCCATTCGCAGCGACATCTACCGTGTAATGGGGGAGATACAACATCCTCCGCCCACAAAAGTTACAGTTTAACTTAAACATAAATCCAGATTTCTAGAAAATTAAACATGCTTCAGAAAATAATGTACAAACTGATTAGAAAAACTTAACACTAAAAATTGAAATTAAAATACACAAATTAATGTTCAAGAGAAAATTTTCAAAATAAGAGTTCAAGTCTTAAGACTTAATAGTTCTACCTCTTCTGGTAGTTATTGGTTCTCTCATAATTTCAGCAATTTTACCTGAAGTTTCCAAGCGGCACAAACGTTGAATCGGCCGTATCAGTTCACCACTCTGAGTTTTCAATCTTGCAACGCGGGAAACACCGTCACGCCCCTTATAAATTTCGACAATTTTAGCCAAAGGCCAATCTACACGTTTCTTATTATCCAAACTGATTAATACAATGTCTCCAACAGAAAGTGGAGTTTGTACCTTATTGCTCGTCTGTTTTAAAAGTGAGATATATTCCTTTTGGAATCGAGTTTTAAGTTTATGTTTTACGGCGTGAAGATGTTTCGCACGTTTGCGAAGATTTTGCATATCATTCAGGTCCAAGTCCTGAACACAGAATTCAGTTTGGTCCTGCAAAAATAGAGATGGAGTAATAGGTACCAAATCAGAGGGGTCCTCCGAGAGGTAAGTTAGGGGTCTGCTGTTTAGAAGAGCCTCGCACTCACATACGATGGTGTGAAGTTCATCATATTGAAGAGAAGCTTTTCCCAAATTGCGTCTCAGCAATTCCTTTAACATTCGGACCACCCTTTCCCACCAACCACCCCACCAAGCGGCGGTCGGTGGGTTAAAGTGCCAGGAGATCTTCTTCAAATCAGAGTGAGCAATGATGGCACTCCAATCGATGTTTTGGAGTTCGTTGTTGAGTCCAACGAAATTTGTACCATTGTCTGAGTAAATTGTTTTTACTCGACCTCGACGTGAAATGAATCTTCTCAATGCAAGAAGAAAACTTTGTGTTGAGATGTCCGAGACAAGTTCAAAATGGATGGCACGGTAAACCGCACATGTGAAAATTGCGATCCACACTTTGTCACGATTTCGCAGGAGCAGAGGACCAGCTAGGTCCACACCGGTCGTCTCAAACACAGCTGACATTCTTACACGCTCTTCAGGAAGAGGTGCAAACACAGAAGTTGACAGTTTTGACTTAAATCTTTGACAAATTGCACATTTAGACAAGACTGATCGGACAGTTTTCCTCGATCTCAATATCCAATACTTTTCTCGCAGGACAATAACAAGTGCTTGGATACCTGCATGGTTATGGATTCGATGAGTCTCTTCAATGAGCCTTAAAACAAGTTCATGTTTGTCAGGTAATAAAATAGGTCGTCTAAAGTAATCTCCAGTATCTGTAGAGAAAAGTTTTGTCTCCACTCTGAGGAGGCCATCAGAATCAAGGTAAACGACAAAGTTCGGTGGTATGAGTCGACGATTTTTGCCAAAGGTCTCTTTCTGTATGAAAAGGAGAATTTCGAGCTCTTTTTCACTAAGGTTTCCTTTAAGTAAAGAGTCTTTTTGACGATTAGCTACTGATTTAGCATTTGAAAGGAATCGTTTTACATAGGCCAAAGTTCGAACGATGGAAGAAAACTTTGAAACACGTTTAGTCCACTCGAAGAAATTAGAGTCGGAATCATTCAGAGACAGATTCGTCGTAACTGTAGGTTTTCTCTCTTCGGTAGCAAGTTCAAGAGCATCCTTGAAATCAGAGTCTTTGGTGTCTGGCCAGGAGGAACGGTTTTTCAACCATATTGGACCCTCCCACCAACAAAGACTGAAGAGAGTTTGTGCGTTGCATCCCCTGGATGCGATGTCTGCAGCGTTCATCTGTGATGGAACGTAATACCAGTCTTCCTTCGATGAGCTGGAATGGATCTCTTTTATTCTGTTACGAACGAAGGTTTTCCAAGTCCCAGAATTTTTGATCCAACAAAGCACGACTTTTGAGTCAGTCCAGTAGAAAGTTTGAATGCTGTGAATGTTTAATGATGTTTTGACGCTCTGGACAAGGCGAGTGCCGATAACTGCTGCCAAGAGTTCGAGTTTAGGGATGGACATTTCATTTTTCGTTTTGGTGATGGGATCCTTTTTTAGAGGAGCGACGCGTGATTTTGCCTGAACTAATTTAATTTTGACTTTATTATCGCATTCAATTCGTAAAAAAACGCACGCTGCAAAGGCTTTCCCACTTGCATCACTAAACATATGTAAGGTGGTAGTTGACTCATCAACTAAACCCCCAAAGTAGCGTGGAATTTGAACCAGTTTCAAAAATTCCAAACTAGCAAGCCAATTTTTAAATTCCTCAACGATTTCAGAAGGCAGTTTTTGATCCCATGTTAGTTTATAATTTTTCCACGCTTTTTGCATTAAAAGTTTTGGAATGAGTGTTACGGGTGCTGTAAAACCGATTGGATCAAATATCTTTTGCGAAATTGACAAAAGTTGCCGTTTAGAACATGTATCTTTGATTTCAGTAGAAATATTTCTGAGATCACAAGTGAGCAAATCAGTATTTGGTTCCCATAAAAGGCCAAGCACAGAGCATTTTGTTTTTTCCTGATTTTGTTGCTCTGTGGAAGAAACCCAACCTGTGAGCTCAAACCCTGCTTTCGACATGACTTGACAAGCTATTGTTTGAAATCGTTGAAGCTCTATCTCATTTTGGACACTAGCCACAACATTATCGACATAAAAAGAATCTTTTAATTTTACCGCAACATCATTTCTTTCCTTTTCTAAATGATGGTAAATGGTAGCCATCAGCAAAAATGGGCTAGAAGAAAGGCCAAAAACTACTCTACAATGCCTATAGATTTTAATTTCACGTTTTTCGTAATTTTCCCACCACAGAAATCGGAGATAGTCCCTGTCTGTAGGGGAAATTGAGATCTGCAAGAAGGCTTTGCGAATATCTGAAATGACTCCCAGTCCATTTTTGCGAAATTTATTTAGAATGGAAGGGATCATCTCAATATAATTAGGTCCAGTTGCTAAGCATTGATTTAAGGAAATGGAATTTTCATCTTTTGCTGAAGCGTCGAAAACTGGGCGAATTTTAGTCGTAAGACTAGACTCCTTAAAGACAGCTCGATGAGGTAAATACCTGCATTTTTGTTGCGATAAATTTACCCCCTTAATATTAATTGGTACTGGTTCTATGATTCCCAACTGTTCCCATTCCTTCAAAATTTTGTCATAAGAATCAAATTTTCCTGTGGAAATAAGTTTAGAAGTCATGGTATTGAGACGTTTTTCAGATTGAAATAGCAAATCAAGTAGTTTTGGATGCCCTTCAACCCATGGAAGATTTACCTCATACCTGCCCTGATTGAATTTTACAGTTTTTTCGAAAAAAGACACAGTATCATCATCAATGTCCTTTCTTGTTTTGTTTTCCACAGGGTCCCGTATACCCAGAATATCCAATGACCAAAGGTCACAAATTTTGCTACCGTTTAGCAGTGAAATCACAGGCATGGCATGATTAGAACAAGTGGTATAGGATAATGATTTTCCCATAGCTACCCACCCTAGATAAGTCTGAACAGCGGTTAAACCATTGGGTTGTTGACTTATGAAACCAGTTAAAATTTTTCCTAAATAGTCAGCACCCAGTAAAACTGATATGGCAGAATCATTTTTTTCACAATCGGATAAATAAATTCCATTTTTAGTGAAGCATTCTGCATCAGATTTACTTATTTTTGGAATTGTTCCGCAAATTACTTCCTTATCTAACAATATCGCTTCACACGAAAAATTTCCCCGAATTTCCTGAAGTTCACATTTAAATGCGAAATGTTTAATTTTTTCCGTTTCAATACCTCCAAATAAACTATGTTTAAGAAATTCGGGATGATCAACTTTTAAGTCCAAAAACTCTGCGAGATCACGATTTATATATGACCTTTGCGAAGCTGAGTCACATAAACAGCGAACTATTTTTGTTTTCAAAGGGCCTGATACTCTAATTCTGAGTGTTTGCAATAAAACATCTGTCGAACCGGAAGAGCTATTGCTGGTGACACTATTAATTTCTGTTTTGCTCGGAGAAGAAAAGGAATTTTCATTTTCTCTACATAAATTTGGGCATAAAATTGGAAAATGTTTTTTCGAGCAAACTATGCACCGAACACTCATTCCGCATCTATCTGCGCGACAGTTAATTCTAAGACACGATAAGCACGCTTTCATCTTCAAAACTTTCTCTTTTCGTTCTTGAAAGGGCATTTTTTGCGCCGTGAAACAGTCACTACTGCGGTGAGTTTTTTTCGAACAAAATAAACAAAAAATATTCGACTCTCTCCTTTCGCTTTTTGTTTGGGTAACAAAACTCGATGCAGTGGGGACGGGGGTCACCGAACTGAGATCGCGAGAGGGGTCAGTTTTCTGTCTACTTGTTTTATTTTTATCTTTTTCTCCCGCACAGAAAGCTTTTGCAATACGCAGGCGCTCAGCACTGACCACTTCCGAACGAAGGAATTGAATTAACAAGTCAAGGTCATGCGTATTTGCAGTGCTGTTACGAGAAATAGAATTTCTTTCTCTTTCCCATGCGATTAGAATTTGTTCAGGGATTGAAGCTTCAACTAACGGATAGAGCATGCATGCATATTTTTCTTTAGTTACTCCTAAATTTTCTAGACAACGCAAATAAGTATCTAATTGGTCTACTAAATCAGTAAAAGACATATTATGCGATTGATTTAGAATTAATTTTAAAAGTTCGCGTACATATAATTCAATTAGCATTTTATCATCAGCAAAACGAGTTTTTAAATTTTTTATGACAGTTTTGTATTCACCTTTAGATACATGGTAAGATTGAACGAAATCAAAAGCCTTACCTTTTGTTGTTTGCATCAGATATGCAAATTTCACGTCGTCCTCTATTTTAGGATCCTCATCAATTTTTTGGAACATGGACCAGAAGGAAAACCAATTTTTGGGATTACCATCGAAGTCTATTAATTGCAATTTAGGAAGATTTATGCTTAAACGATCCATCGATGGAGAGATATCCAATTGTTGTGTTTTCTGCTCATAGATTTTCGAAAACTCTTGGAAACGAACTTTTGCAGAGATAAAATTATCTCGGTACGTTTCGTTCTGTTCCAGCTCATTCTCTACAATTGTGTCGGGATCTGTGTCGGGATCAGGATGTGAAGAAAGATATGTAATCACTAATTCGTCGTTTTCAAAAAGACGCTTTGTCTTTTCTTCAAGTTTGGTAAATGCCAGCGACGCTGCAGGAAAATCGTTTGCTGCGATGCAGTTATCCAATTCACTGATTGTTTTCGTAACGGCCGATCGTAGCACTTTCCTTTGGATCAAGCAGTTTTTATCCATTTTGTTTTGGATCAATTATTTTACTTGGGTTTGTTTATGTCTTGGGCGCCAGAATATTGGAACACGAGTAGGGTAATGAGTTTGGAATAGTCCAGTGAGTACCCAAAGATGCTTTTGTACTTTTTTATTCAGCGCAGCTGACTACGCACAACAGAAGACAACAAAGAAGTCAATATATGGTTACAGTGAAAAACAGAGACGCGCCCATTCGCAGCGACATCTACCGTGTAATGGGGGAGATACAACAGCTGTCATGATGAAAGAAAATGACGTCTCAGAATTTTACAAGCCTCTTCTACAACAGTTGAGAGAGGCAATCTAAGTGTAATCGGAACTCGAGACAGGAAACCCTCTCCAATCTCTTTCGCATTCTATTTTTGTTCTAGGAGGTTCCAGTTTACAAGCAGCTGTGACTATTCATATGACAACTGACCCTCTTTTACTGCCCATCCCATGGTACATGAAAATTGCTGCCCGACATTCTAGTTATACAAGGAAACTGCTTTTTTTACGCTGTTTCTTTTCTGTCTGAGGAACATTAGTTTTTCATTTGTTAGATCTACAACGATAATTAAATATCTTCAATGAGTACGAAATAAGGAATATTCCAAATTTTGTAAAGTAATTAATTTTATAAAATATAAGTTTTAGTTAAGGCAGAAACCTTTATATGTATATTTCTGTACATTCAAAACAATTTTGTGTGATATTCCTCAATATTAAATTGCATCAAAATCCTTTTTAAACAGTTTAATAAAAGAGAAATTTATAAAAATAATGGAATGAATAGTGTAATGTGATTTAAATTTTTCTCATTCCTGAAATATTTCAGAGAGAGAGAGCAGTTCTTTGTTTCCGATTCAGTTCAATAATTTTATTTAAAAACGTTTTAAGGCATGTAACAAAAAAATCTTATATAAATTTAATAAAGTACAGTGGCGTAACTACCAATGGGCTAGGTGGTGCCGTGCACCGGGTCCTTGAGCTCAGGAGGCCCTCGCGCCTTGACACCAGGCAAGTCGAACTAGCGATAATTTCTCTCATAATTGAGATATAAATATAAAAGATTGTTACATAGCTGTAATTATGGCAACAGCTATTTCTTCTTGGTAATTTAATTTTTTATAACATTATGATTCATAATAAGCTATTTTCCTTTTTCAATATTTCGCAATCTGGTATCTGCAACAGACTGATGTAACTTTGAACCCCTCCTCTGTTTTTTCGTGTGTTTTATTTTAAATAATTATAATAATTTTGTATTATATTTTCTTGTTTATGCATATTTTTTTATCATTTCCTGTCTATCACGTGTCAAATCAAAGCTGGGTTATCACTAAATTCACAAAGGAAATTCATAGGCATATATGTAAGTAGTATGTAGCTTTGCTTCCCTATATTCTGCAGAGCTTGACACAGGGCTGACTTGAAAGTAAATTGTATATCTGAAATACTAATATATTTTTACTCAATAAAACTCAACCAATATTCTCTTTATTTTTTTTCCCACCAAGGCTTTTGGATACCTAGCTACGCCACTGATAAAGTGGTTTTGGGGCCCAAACAATTTTATGGAAGAATAGTTTTAGTGTTGGAATTTCTAATATAAATTCAATTACAAAAAATCAAATGATACTGTGGTAAAGGAAGCTATATTTGCCATAGTTTTCGTTTTAAAGCTATTGTTTTCGAGATTTCAATTTCAATTACCTCCCCCCCCCCAATCATACTAAATATTTTTCTTATTGATCACACTAATGTGATATCTTTAATATCACAAACAGAAACCAGCAATATATTTCATAAATAACAATAAAAATAATTTAAATCAGCATTTAACCATGTATGACACCTGAGACAGCACCTCATCTTCTAACTACCACACCACACCAACGGAAGGACGTTTGAGCTCTCCACAGATTTAACGTGCATCGCTCCCTACATGGTGGGTCTTCAGTGGTGCTGGGCTTGAATTTTCAATTTTGGAGATATGTAAGAAAAGAATGCGAAAACTGATTCACTTTATCCTGACGATTCAAGTGCATTTAATGAATATTAATTGTTCATTTTAATTATTAATAAAATATAACTTTGAGAAAGGTGGAATAAAAAACAGAGGATAGCTTTTTGTACAAACGTATTTGTAGCTATTTTCAAGCACAGACTCAAACTTTCCTAAGAATGATGTAATTGTAAATAGTATATCTTGAATGCCAATAGATTCTTAGAAAACAAGACCCTTTTGGGGGGGGGGGACATCTCTGTTACACAATCCACCGAAGAGTCATAAATTACCACCTTTCACCAAGGGAACGCAGGGAAAATTTCATGTATCCTTCCGCAAGAAGGCGGAGTTACAAGTTTACTTTCCCTCATTCCAAATATGCAATGCTGACTTATTTAATTACTCGCAAATAAATTAGTTTAAAATTTTTAAAGTATATGCGTTTGAAAGAGCATAAAAATAAAGGATTTCCACTGAAAAACTTTTTTTATCCGATAATTGAAAATATTTTTATGATCGTTTCAACGCACTAAATGTAAATTTTCAAGCTTTTAATAAATAATTAAAAATATTTAGAATTTTTTTTTAAAAATCGAAATCAAGAGAAAAATTAATTTTTTTTAATCTTTAGGATGCATTTTGTTTCATGCAGTTAAAAGCAATATCTTAGACGTAAATTGAATTATAAGAAACTCCATAGGATTAACATTACACTCGGGTTTTCGTGGTGGCGTGTCACCGGGAGCCTTAAAAAAATAATTAACTATAGACTTGGAGGGTGACAGAAGACTGATCACATGCATATTCATGCATGCATCCGAATCACATGCATATTCATGCATGCATCCTGATCACATGCATATTCATCGTTTTGTAATAAAGAAAATGCATGCCTAAGTTATACTATTCGTACGCAATTCTCATGGTGAATTTGTCATTCCTTTATGCTATTGATTTTGTTGTACGTTGTATTTCAAATGCATGCTTAATTTATCTGGTACTCAAGGCTCAAGGTGAATTTATAATTCCTTATGCTCATTGACTTTGATGTACGCTGTAATTTTTTATGTAATCATGCCATATTGTTATCATGCCGAATTTCGATGTTAGGTGATGCAATGTTGTGATGATTTTCTGTTTTTTCATTATACTCATAAATAATAATAATAACTTACCTAAACTTGTTCTCACAAATTGTTCCAATCTCACACTGGAAAATAATTTTTTTAATTGCTTAAAATGGTGGATATTTTTTGTGTACATTATTAGCTAATAATTTTCTTCATCATGTCGTTCTGCGATGATCAGTGAGAAGGAGGAGTTGGCATAATTATACGGGAAATGTCTGTTTATATTTCATGCCAGACATCAGAAATGTTGTTTTTTCCCATTTTACTATGCATTCATGTCGCGCTAAAATCTGTGTCACAGTCAATTTTTTTTTAAGTATTTACTTCTTGTATCTTTATATATATATATCACTTATTTTATATACATTACATATTAATCACTGTTGTGTACAATTATACGGTTCAAATGTTTTCGTGCGTGCAATTCTTTTGTGTAAATTATGCGGTAGCCCAGGTCTTATCTTAAAATTCGAATTTTAGGAAATTTTTTTTTCTTTCTCTACAAGTCGTTTTATTGTACTACATTTGCTTGGTAGAGACGGAGGCAAGGGATGGCCGGTGTGGTATTCAAAAGAAAGTTACTATCGGTCAACAATTCAGTGGGGAGAAAGAAGAGTGAGGGAGGAAAAGAGGAAAGGGAAATTGGTTCACGTGTTGTGTTTGTGGAACAAATTTCGCACTTCAAATAATCTCTTTGGAAGAATTTTTTTTCTCATATTCAGGTCGGGCGTGGACATGACTCAAGGACCACAGGAAATGACATTTCCCCCTTCGCCATGGCGTCAGGATGACAGGACAGTCACATTCATCGGGTTCCCCAGCTTCAAGATTTATGACTGTCAACGAGACATCGCCGAAAACTGATGCTGATTTACAATGCTCGAGGTGTCGGCTACATTCTCCAGTGCAGTGTTTCCCACCCTTCTTCAATTCATCAAACGGCAGGACATTCATGTCATTGATCCTTCACACTTACAGCAGGAGGAGGTATTTCCGCCTTTCCTACTGCACTTGACACTAAAGAGCTCAATCTCCCTCCTCCAAATAATTTTCTCTCCTGCAGTCGTGATTCCAAGAATTCGTTGCATCAAAAAGTCATCCACGGTTCGTGGTTGGACGATTCCTTCTGTCATTTAAAATCCCATCTCAGTATTTATTTACTGCAAATGTGTTAATTTTTTTTCTCTTCTTTTTACTTTCCAGGTGTTTGTGAGTCTGAAAGGGGGGAGGAGTGATGGGTGGCTTGGAGGCTGGAAGGCTTAGATGCTGACCGAGTTTGAAGATGGTCCCTAAGACACATGTAATTTGTGTATTCAACTTGTTTTTTGTTGACAGGATGTTGTCGGATTCCTTAGTTGGGGGGGGGGGCCCAACGGCCGGCCAGGAAAGTTAAATTGACTCATAATTTTGGAAGAGTCGTCGTGAAATTTGAAACTTTGCCCTTGGTTCCTGACCAATGGCTAGGCGAGACCAAAGGGCGTGCGGATGAAAAAGGGGGTAATTTGCCCCCACTTAAAAGGAGGAACCGGGACATTTCTCGGCAGATTAGCAGATCACAGATTAACAGAGAGTTTAACTTTGATTAACTTATCAAAGCCCAAGCACCACCCATCGCCATGCCTCCGTTTCAGATAAGTGAAATGTTTGTAGTATTCTTATTCTTAAAATTCTAATAGTGTTTTATTTTAACTTAGTGATGTGTTTTAAAAGTAATAAACGAATTTGTTTTAATTTAATCCGAGTAATTCATTAATTCTCGTTGTCTTTAATTATGATTTAAAATTACTAACCACTATCATGATGCAGACATTAGTTAAATAATCGAACCTGCGTAAGTCATAAGATGTTAAATTAAAAGTTTGTTGTAATATCTGAACCATATTCGTAGATACCAAAATTTACAACGTAATTTTGGTGTCTATTTTCCTCCACGGGGAGGAGGGCACGCGAAGGTCTGACGATTCGAAATTGTATTAGGAATTTTAATTTTGTTTAGAGCTCCCAAACCAAACAGGTACCTAGGGGACTTTAACAGACCGGTGAAATTATACGACATGGACGCGGTCGAAGCCAGAATCGATCCCTTAAAATAAGGCGTACAAGTCTGTCTCTTAACTAATTTCGCCACTTAGGAGCTAGTTATGTTATTTTTTATCATGTTTCTTTTGTTTCATTTCTTAGCGCTGAACTTAGTTTTAATCATTAACCTTCATATTCTAAAATGATAAAAAAAAATCAATTTTTATATTGTGAATATAAAAATTGATCAGTAAAACTATAGTATAAATTATTATCTTCTTCAACATTCTTTTATAAGTTTCGCATGTATGCAACGGAATCTTTGAACTCGAATTTTACCCACTTGAAAAGGTCAGATTATTTGAAATTTTGAACACTTGTCAAGGACTGATGCCAGTACTATAATTTTATAATTTTGAACAATTATCCTTATTAGGACAACAGGAGAAACGATATCCAGATTTGGCGACAATTAAATATACCACTTAGAGATTTAAACTGGCCTTCTGCACCCAATGTTGCAGGTTTAACCCTGGCCCAAGTCGGAGGATTTTCATGATGCAGAATACTGACAGCGGCCATGTTGTATGATTATGCGGCATGTAAAAAAATCCTTTGAAATGCCCGTTTTTCTTGGGTGCTCTCGGCAAAATTAAAATCCCAAGCTCACTTTCGTATCGTCCGAGCTCCGGTCCCTCATCTGGGGAAGAAACTGGGTGTCAAAATTACTAGCGGCAATTGGTGTTGCCTGTACGGAACCGAACTAAAAAGTGATACCAGCTTCTGAGGAAAGAACTAAGTCTGCAAAGGTAAGAAATACAAATTAGCAGCCCCATTAGAAAAAATAAATAAATCCATTTAAAAGTACATTGTGATAGTGACAGAACGAGACATTGAAAAATTTTCTAACGAATATTTCTCTAAATAGGAGCGTTGTACGAGCCAGTCTGTATGAACAATTACATAATTAAAAAATTTAAATTTCCTTCTTTGCTGTAAAGCCGCAGATCTACCAAAAGAATATCTGGATCTTTCATCAGTAGAACATGATTGGCGAATAAACCAGTAATTTTCGGCTCCGGAAATTGTCACAGAGCTGAAGATGGAAAGAATGGATGCTTGGTAAATTATATATCACAAGATAAGATTAGAATGACATAAACAAGGATGGCCAACCGGAAGAGAAATTTCGAACTTACTTGTTGTAACACTCAATATACGTTCCTAGTGATTGGTAGAGTGTATGGCTTCTTATAATTTATCATAGTATTATGTGCAATGGTAAACACACATGTTTAGTTTAAATAGAAAAATCGGAAGATATTTTGTCAGCACATGCTGAATGAAATGGAATAACATTACTATATATTAGTATTAGAGATATATAAATAAAAGTTTGCTGAATAGTCTACAAGGTAGAGTGTTCCTCCTCTTCGGGAGATCTCATGGTTACGGCGTTGATCCCGTTTGGAGTCAATAAATTTTCTGGATGCGAAACTCGCGGGCAGATTTGTCATATTAATAAGTGTCATGTAAAAGATATTTTGAGAACCAATTTTGCTCTGGTACTCTCGGCAAAACTAAATGACGGAAATATTTACTCTATTCGAAGAGTATTAATATTAATTCAAGCGTCAAAATAAGGCAGCGAGTGCCACCACTAGATTTTCCCACCATGGAAAGGCTCTCAAATTTTATGACTTGCAGTGACTGTAAAAGTTATGTTGCTAACTTGCAGCCCATTAGAAGAAAAAAATAGATTTTAAAAAGAAAGAAAAATAGATTATTTTTTCATATATTTAATTATATCATTTCGTATTAATTCATTTTTTAAATTTTAGATGATTATGAGTATATTATAAAATGATGCATAAACAAATAATTCTAAATATACTTAAAATTTTAGAAAAATTAAAAAAAATTATAATATTCCAAATCAATTAAAAATAGCTATTGAGTCGTTCAAACATAAACCAAAAATAAATATAATTAAAGATATTATAGGGAAAGAAAATCTTCAATTCTCCAATATTTTAATAAGGCTTGCATTTCTTAACCAATAAATGTGTTAAAAAATCACGGGAAAATGTTTTAATAGTATAATGTGTTTAGAAAAGCGAGCAAATTACTCTTTTAATTTGCTTCCTCTGCTTCGCCTACACAACATCTCATTCACAAGAGACAGTGATTTTTATAAAAAAAAATTAATAACAATCTGAATATTTGATATTGAACGAGTTGAATCAAATATTATATTTCACCTGAGAAATTTAATATGCATCTAAATTGCATTCTGCAAAAATAAATAAACATTTACGTCAAAATGTTTATACATTTTTATACACATTTATTTTCCCTTTTATGCAGAGGAGACTTTTTTATTGTTCACTTTTTTTTTCTTAAAACATTTAATTCAATAACTAACATGAATTTCCCAGATAGGAAAAATAGTTTTATGAATTTACCCCCCCCCCCTCAGCTTTTAGTTCAAAACCCACCTTTTGATATGGGTCTAACTGATGGTTTGCAGCGCTTCAACATTTTCCAGTCACTAAGAAAGTATAGACCCACAATAACCCCACATACAGTGCCAAAGTAGACTCCAATCGCCTACCCTCCAACAATCCACAGCTACCTGATTCATGCACTTTACCTCCTCGTCAGCTGGTCTCAAGGTCACTTGACATTTTCCTTTTCAAAGCAAACAGTGTTTCTTTCTTTCATTGAAACGAAAAGAGGGTCCCCCCCCCTTTTTCTTACAGGAATTATCCACAATTTCTACTTTAGGATAAAAGAATTTTATCTGGTTCTCATGGTAAGAAAAATTCCATGCATTCAAAACAACCAAAAACTTCAAAGTTTTAAACTGCTTGCGCATAGCCAACAGAAAATCTTTGAAAAAGAATATATTTTTTTCATAAACTATACTGTACTGAGATGACTGGATACATGTATAAGTTGACCCCCGTTTTAAGATTTTAAAAAGTTCCAAAATTTTTCGGCTTTTGCACATATATATGTGCAAAGGTGGATTAAGTTAGTTAAGAGGCCCATGGGCTTAAGAGTCGAAAAACTGAAATAGTGAGAATAGACGATAGCTCTAAATTCTCAAAATAATATTTATTGCTAATAATAAAACTCTTCGGCTAAAGAATAATCTTAACTGTATAGAAAAATATTAAAAACATTACTTAAAAGCTTACATTTTTGCAATACAGCTTGATTTCTCTTTAACAAAAATTCATCAATATTTTTTATCATATCTATTTTGCCCAAAATATTTTACTCTGTATATAATATGGTCATGTTGTTCAATTTGTCTTTTCTCCCGTAGTACTTCCTAAATTATTTATTATTGTTTCGATAGAAAGTTTTTTAAAGTACGGCATCCTGGGGTAGGCAACACTGTATTTTCTTAACATGAACTACTGCATCTTGATTCTTGTTTAGTCTCTTGATCTTCATCTTAAGAATCTAAAAAAAAAAAAAAAAAAATTCCAACATATCATCTCCTGGAATTTATTTGAAAAATCATCTGTTAGTACATTACTGATTTCAGATGGTAGGTTCTGTACTAAATTAAAAGCTTCTAAAAGCAGGAGCACTTTTTTTCCGGACGTTCTAAAAATAAGAAATAATATTAATAATTGCAGCACCTTGCATATCCCTTATTATTCTTAAGGCCTTGTGAATCATATAGAAATTAAAATGTTGTTAATTTTTGGAAATTACAAGGGGTGATCAAATGAAAAGGTACAAACGACATAAAAATGAAACAGTTAAATATTTGCATATTCCGCCAAGGGAGAATGTAGCGAGACATCTCGGGATGCCATTGGAGACTCTGACTGGTATCGGATCATGCGCGGGTGCCCGCATGCGCAGGAGAGAAGCAAAGGCTCTTATAAAAAGTGGCGTCCAAATGATGCACGCACAGAAAAAGCATTAACTCCGATGAGTACTGTGAGACACTCCGACGCCTACGCAGGTCCATCAAGAACAAAAGACCGGGGCTGCTCACAGAGGGTGTGGTTCTGCTCCATGATAACGCGCGTCCACACGTCTCCAAAGTCACACAAATGGAACTGGACAAGTTCCAATGGGAGACGTTGCACCATCCGTCCTACAGTCCGGACATGTCACCCTGTGATTCCCATGTGTTTGGTCCACTGAAGAAACGCCTGAAAGGAAAGCGCTTCAACTCGGACGACGTACTCAAGGACACTGTGAAGGACTGGGTCTCGTCACAGCCACAGGAATTCTGGGAACAAGGAATCCTGCGGCTTGTTCATCAGTGGGATCGTTGTGCTCAGGCCTATGGTGTATATTTTGAATAAAGTCTATATTTGTACCCACCGTGTCGTTTCGTACCTTTTCATTTTAACACCCGTTGTAGAACAGATTTTTCATTTAATTGTTTTTTAAAAAAAAGTTCGGATTTATAGTTTGAAATTTTCTGAAAACGTTAAAGCAAAACAATAAAAAATATGTTAAGCAAAAAGAAATGCTAAAAAAGGCATAACTCTATTGCACTGTAATGATGACGCATTATCGCAACAATAAGCTACTCGGAGGGTAGAAAAAAACAAGGTTCTTGCTCCAACACCCTGTGTACTGTCGGTACTTATAAGTACAACTTAATCAACTGTGAAATTAAATACTAACACTGTTTACTTAAAATAAATAGTCAAATCGTTTTCTAAGGTCTTCATTAACATACAAAAAATAAGTCCCTTACCTTTTGACATTAACTACGTTTTCTGAACAAAAAAGACAATCTTCGCAATCCGATCAAAATGTCAGCTTTAAAACGCAACTTCTGCTATAAAACTATTTTTATATTCACGTTCTCAGTTACAGTACTCATCATAGAACCTGTACTATTATTTATCTTAGAAGAGTGGATTTCAAGGAATATTCCTGCAAAGAGTACTGTCACAGTATTCGCAAAAAAGGTTATTCTATGTATTAAAGTGAGTGATGCTTATAAGTACCGTCGGTAGGTAAAGGATTAAGCCGTCAGTGAGACGTTCATAGGTGTGAACCCTGATACCTCTCTGTAAGTGTGAGAGTCCAAGTGAAACTGGAATTCAAGTAGAGAGTTCGTTTATTGGAGTATTTTGAGGTATCGTAGAGTGTTGAAGCGTCATACAGGGTTGAAGCCTGTAGAAGTGTCTCTCTAAAGTCTGAGATGTTTTTTTAGAGGATCGAGAGCCTCTGGGTTTCCCTTTTTGTTGTCCATCACGCCCATAAAAGCGACAAGACACAATCATTTTTGTTTCAACATAGCCAGAATTACTATTCAGCTATTGGTCCTAGTCACCCCTCACGCGGTGGACATTAAAGCCGTAAATCTGTGTTGGTCACAGTTCTGTCGGCCGGATTGAGAGAGGTCAAAATTTGACTTGCCTTGGAACATAAGCGTCGGTGTATTCAGTCTCTGATATTTTCCTAAGGAAATTTCCTTGACCATTGAAATATCACCAGTTCCGTAATATGAAATGAATCCTTTGGTGGATACCGCCACAGTATATATTTTTCATTATCCATGTGTTAGCTGCATTTAAAATCGTTTACCTTTGGCTCATTCTATATCCGAGTTTAAATTTCAACACAGCATCGAATGAGAGTTTGAGACGCGCATGAGTTTGAAAGAAGCTATTCTGTAAATAATGAAATAAATCTCTGAATGCCGTGTTGGAGTATAGGCTCATTTGATGTGTTTTCTGTTGAATAAAATGCTTATGTATAAAAAATGTTTTCTCAAGACGAGTGAAAAAATAATTTCAAGGCCAAATAAACCCAAATTTTATTGCAAAATATGTTCCATAATATTTCGAATGAAGGAAAGTTTTTGGCACGTATGGTTTAAGCAACTTCTTTCTGTTTTTACATGCCTGGTTTGGGGATGGAACGTACAAACAAACTATAATTATTCAACTGTTTAGTTGCTCGTCGGACACTCCTTTTAACGAATCTTAATCTGGCTCACTCGGCCTGAGACATCGCCGACATATTTTGACCTCCTTTCTCCCGAAATCAATATTCAAAACTCTTAAAAACTAAACCCTACTGAACAGTAGTTAAGCAACTATTTAGTCTATACAATCATTTTATATCAAAGTGTTTGTCGAAATAACAACGGGGACGTTTAAGGGTAATCGAAATCGCGGACGTTCTTGTGTTAAAGAATTCATCTCCACCGAGAAACTTGCTTGTTGATTCGGAGTTACTCGTTATGTCGGGGTCCAAACAAAATACAGTCGCATCCTGGTTTACCTATTCTCCTTTTAACAAATTTTTCAATTTAACGAATTTTACTTCCCCACCCCCCAATTAAAACGTGACAAATCAGACCCTAACTGAACGAATAATAAACTCTAAAATAGCAAATAATTTTAAATGCTGTAATTTTTTTTAAAATTATAATTTCAGCTCCCCCCCCCAAGTGATGTATTGTCGGCCTAATTATAAGAACGCGCAACTCCAGAAAGGAACTAAATTAAAAAAAAAAATGTAGGAGTGCTATACGCACAAGCGCTGTTTGGCGCGATTATGAAATCACGCCAAGCAGCGATTGTTACCGAGTTATATGAAATCCAAGATGGCGACTTAGTGGGAACAAATCGTCAGGAAAATAACTGTAAAGAACTGTCTTAAAATACATTTTAAATGAAGAATATAGGAATAGATGAAAAATAAACAATATCCATCGATAATGACCAGAATCAATCAATAATGAACATCAATATAATATGTTAAAAATTACATATAATAATATTAATTTCATTTTAATATCATAATATAATTATGATATTCATATAATATAATAGCATTTGTAATATTTACAAAAAAGTGAAATAAAAAAAATAAATGTTATAAATAAATAATTAAAAAACAATTATACATAATAATTAATTTATTATATTATAAGCAAAATAATTGCATAATATGTGCTAAAATTAGTGATGAATATCAATTAATAAGTGCTGATAACATTCCAAAAACTGCGAGTTCCTTCAATGAATTTCATTCAACAAGGAATGTTCAAAAAAGCTTTATTAAAACGTAAAATTCCGTGGAAATGTGCGATTTATAGCAATAATTAAAAGCATAGCACTCATTATTTAAAAAAATATCTTGGTACTCCCCTATAATATTAAAAATATTCATATTCGAAAAGAGCACAAAATATAACAGAAGACTGAATTAGTAGCGTTAATGACAAATGCAATGGAAATGGTTAAATTTTTAAACAAATCGAATTAAAATCCTCTGAAATTGATAGGTTTACCCGGAAGAAAAACCATTAAAAATTTCCTGAAATATACGTTATCCCCATGGCAGCCAGAATATCCTATGATAAAAATATCAGGGTTACCATATTGTAATATTATCTCTCATCTTGGTGAACATAAGCAACTTGGTGCGTAGCTTTCCTATATCAAATTATCCACCACATTGAGTAACTTATTCTGATAATTATGCCAACCGTGTTTATTAATTCAAATAACTTTTTTGCCCTCAACAGAAAAAGGTTTTTCTTCTAAACAGCCAATTTCGGCGGGAAAAAGTGCTGGTCATTGCTTGACTTTACAGGAATCATGAGTGTTACATAGCGTGTGAATTTCGAAAATTGACACAAGGAAATTCCTTTCTTATCTCATCTTACTCCACAGCGCATGAGATGTTGCCAGATTTTAAGGATTATGTCACATTTGATGACGAACAGCCTATCTTTGCGGTTAAACTGGCGGAAATTGTTGATTGGTCGCAGCCAAAGAATAGCGATTCTGCTGCAGAAATTGATCACGTTTCTATCAAAACTTTAACATTTTCTGATACTTAACATTATTCAGAATGTGTATGAAAATATACTCTAAGAAATAGGATGTAAATGATGCAGTACTTTCTTCGCTTTAGACAAAAAGTAACTATTTTGAATCAGGAGTAAAAAAATCATGTATTTGTCAGTATTTTAAAACTTCCAATTAAATGGTGCGCAATAATTCACAAATAATGTTTCTAGCATTTGAATGAAAACTTGTACATTTCCAAACTATTTTTAAAAAAATAGAGGTTGAGGGTAATTTGTTAATTTGAAGTTTTTATTCGTTAATTTGAAGTTTTTTATTCGTTAAATAGAACTTTTCTGCTTCCGTTGTAATTGGGGAGAAAGAAAAATTCATTAAACCACGAAATACGTTAAATAGGAGTTCGGTAAATCGAAATAGCATTGTATATATATATATATATATAAATACATATCCAACTATCCAAGTAACTTCATTTTTTAAATATATGTCTAAATTATCTCTCTAATTCTCCTTTTCAAAGTTTAAGTATTATTCTTTGTTTTTTCTCCTTCTGTTTTTTATTATTTTCAATTTGTTTTAGTTTGCTTTGTTTAATTACAAAAAAACTATCCAGGTGGCGCCACTAATTTTTGCATCTGGCTTTATCAACTTAACACGTCATTTTTAACGATCATTTAGCGTATTGTTCTCGTACGTACAGTTTTTTCCCGCCCTCCGGTTATTTGCATTTTTTCATGTAAGTTTTTGCTTCATTATTCCTTTTCAAAATTATTTTTATTTGTATTTTGTTAGGATTCATTTCCTTTCATATTTTCTATTATTTTTATTTTATTTTCTTTTGGTTGCAAATTACACGTGGTTGGTTTTAAGCCTAACTTTTCAATATTGGTATGTTTTCCTGTTATGTATAAAATTTCTGCTGAACAGGGGAAGGTAGGATCCATAAAATATATTTAACCTAATTTTGCTGGTCCTAATTCAGCAACAGCTTTAGAAATCATAACAGGTCTTCATTTTAGTCTATTGACTCTTTTGGCTTCTTACATTTTAAAGTTCTAATTCTGTTCCATGTTATACATACGCTTAGTTAATTCTTCTATAATAGACTCTTCCATTATTTTTAAAGTGTGTTTCTTTAAATCTGGTTTGAATCTTCTAGCTTTGTTAGTGATATTATTTTGTATTATCAATTTTATTATGCCATGTATTTCTTTCATTTTATGTTACTATATATAAATACATATATATAATCAAATAATATATGCAAATGGTTATAAACCTAAGTATAACCAGTCAAGACAGTAAGAAATATGAGAAACAGTAGTACCCTTGCAAACTCTTGGCCTTAGGAGCTAAGATTGCAGGTATAAACAATATATATCTATGCAGATAAATAGATATCACTGAAATTATATTAATGTTGTTATATATAATGTAGAAGTGGGGGAAACTCCAAACATTTGCGTAAAATCTTTTTATATCCTTTATTTATCTTTGTGCATTACAAGTTTATTTTGAGTGTGCAAAAATAGAAGAGAAGGAATTATTCAAATTCCACATTTAAGTACGTTTAGGAAAAACATAATATAAAAAGCATCATGTGTTCAAGTGGAGGGAAATATAATTTAGCTATAGAAATTACAATACTGATTTAGAGAAAAGTTGAAACCAGTTAGTAGATCACATATAAGCAGTTATGATATTTTTTACTAGAAATCTACAGTAAATATGTCAATAAATCAAGGTTCAACACTTTTACTTGAATCACTAATCAACATGTCAAAATATAGGTTTTAATATTTTAATGATAAATGTAAAATGTTTGCAATAGGGTATTCAGAATTTTGATAAGAAGATAACAAATAAATAAGATTCCAATTTAAAGTATAAATATTAATTGAAGTTATTACATCTATATATAAGCCGTGGGTAGCCTAGTGGTTAGTGCATCGGACTCCAGACCGGAAGTCCTGGGTTCGATGCCCGACGTCACGAAATACTCACCGAGTACAAACGGAGAACATACTCGTTAAGTCAGTGGGTCCGAATGGTGTGGCCATCTATCGTATTATGTGAGCAAAATCGTATTGTTACCTTCTTGGGGGGGGGGCTGAAAGCTTAGGCTAACGACGGGCATAAAGTTCTAGCCCTTAGCCCCGATGAATTTCGTGGACCTTGATTTGATGTTGCTGTCGATCAGGTGGCATAAGCAACAACACTTATATATATATATATATATGTCGAATGATTTTAAAACTTATATTACGCATCCGGGTAAGAAGCTACAAAATATTATTCAATCCACACTAGGCAAAATTTATAATTCTATTATTGTCAAGAGAATAGTATATAGAAATTATAAAGTACGCGCAAGGTAAAAAAAATTATTTTTATTCTTACCTATGATTTTGAAGATTTCTTTAACTCCATAGATATAGGAGACATGTTTATGATTCCTAAAATAGCCTGTAACAAATATGATAAATATCTTTCTATTATTCACAGGTAGTATTAAACGAAACTTATATTTTTCATAATTACACTTGTAAGCAAATTAAAAGACAACCGCAAGGTGGGCCAGCTAGTAACTGTAGCCAAGATTTATTTGTACTTTCATGAAAATGATAGTATTAATTACGAATCCTGTTGCATTTTAGATACATAGATACCTAATTATAATTAATAATTTAGTAGATATATTTTCCTTGCTTTAATTATAAAACCAAATATTGGAAGTTATTGACCCTCTGATTGTTCATCCTTGTCCTGAAAAATCATTCCGAAAGCGTTTACTTCTTTTTGAGAATTCCTTTGAAAGTGCAACACATTTAATTCCTTTCCCCTTTAAAGTTAGTGGGAGGTCTACAGGGGAAGATTTTATTACTCAGTTCGGCCTCTTTGTTGCTTTAAAACCGGGAGAAAACTCGTCCACACAGCTGTGACGTTGCCTTGTGCGAATTTTGGGTGGAAAAAGCGGGTCCACGGGGTTGTTTGATCGGTTAAATCACAATAAAAGTGAAGAGTTAAAAAAAAATCTCGAAAGAAAGAAACTTGTTACAAAAGTTGAAAAATACTTGTTTATTTTAAACAAAACAAAATTAAAAAAAATTAATTTAAGAAAAATAAACTATTTTGGACTAACGATTTGAGCCAGGAAAAAGTACCTTGTATTTATTGTGGAATATGAGACTAAGAAAACACAAATACATCGTAATGTTTTTTAAAAAGTAACTATGTAAAAAAGAGTAAAAGTGACCATCTCTCTCTCTCTTTTTAAACAAAAAGAGAATAAATGAAGTATCGTTACATATGACGATTATGTTTATGAAATGAAATCAATCTTCCTCTATTCAATTATATTTTAAATTTAAAGTAACATAAAGAGGGATTTGAATACTTTTAATTTATATATATTTTAATCCTATAAATGATGTTTTTATGTTAAATTAATTTTTCGGAAAAAATCTAAATTTTATTTCATAGTCAAACAACTTGTACTAAGCAAAAATACCTTCTTTACATAGGCATTTGTGACGGAGCAAAAAGCAAATTTAGTCAAATTTTTTATTTTTATTTTAATGGGAATATATTTTTCTTCAAAATGGTAAAAGTATTTCTAACTATTTTCTATTAAAATTTAATTTTTTATTTTTCTGTTTCTTTAGTGTTAAACGGAAAATTCACTGATAAATACAACTTTCACACAATTCAATCATTACAAATTCTAATGAGAAAAAAACTTCTCCCAATTAATTTTGTCTTTCAAAACAGTACACTTAAAACAATTTTGCTCAGTGAAGCTAACCGACAATTCCGCAGTGTATTCATATTAATTTTTTTAAAAAAAATAACATTCGGAAATGCTGTATTCAATTTTTTGAGTATAAAAAAATAATGCCTGCTGTGGAGAAGACAGAGAATGAGATGTGATGTATGGTTTTGAAAGAATGTTTTCGTACATGTAGAGTATTTTTGAAAATTTAAATATCACCAAAGCTGATCATATGATTGTAAATGAGTCTTATTTTAGAATGTGAGCTGTGGGGTATCAAAATAAAACATTTTACTTTTAAATAGCCAAGGAGTTTATACTCAATATCCTCTTCATAAAATTGCTTACAACTTTTATTCAAATTGTAAAGGAACTGAAATATAAATATCTGACTTACTCCAGTCAAAAATATTCATATTATGTGAAAATACTGTTCCTCCACTTATTTAAGTACGTTTATAAGCTATAGCCCAAAGCAATATTTTATTTTTATAAACGAGGCACAAAAATTCAGTTATAAAAATATATTTTTCATTTTAGAACATATAAACCGTACACGGATTGTAAGACCATTTCTAAAATACTAAGAGTTTTTAGAGGAACAAAAACATATAATTTTGGGTAGTTCAAATTTTAATATAATACGCAAATATATATATTATTAAGCAAATACGTTTGACAAGAAAAAAGTAATTTATTTAAATCTTGTATTGCATGAATAAAATAAATCAAAGATCCTCCTGAAATAAACACAATTAAAGGGAAAATGTTTAATTTGCAATCGATAGCATATAAACGTTTCTGTTAGTCTGTTAGAGGTATCCCCGAAGTGATGCAATCCTATTCGGTAAAAAATAAAACTTACTGCTGGAATCATACAATTTCCTAATGAA
>BMAO01014400.1:0-20359 GCA_019973975.1 Trichonephila clavata | reverse complement strand
ATATATGAGAAAATAACGGCTAATGGACTGCTACAGTGTCTTTGGACTAGTATTAATCTGGTGTGCAGAAGGTGAAAATCTAGAGATAAAATCTTATAAACGTCTCTAGCAGTTCACTACAATGGTTTGAAGCACTTAGCAAATTTCAAAATTTCAAATTTTCTTCCATTAAAGTATTCTACATTTACTTTTCTTTTGTAAATACTTGTGTATTTTTAGTATTGCATATCCTTCTCAAACACACGATGCGTAATATTACTTTTCCTTTGTGTTGGAATATGGTTTATCTTTCAGAATTCAAAGTTACTGTATAATTTTTTTCACCATTGAAATGATACCACTCACATTATAATTATTAATCGAAAATGTATTTATATTACTCCCATGTCCAAAGTTAAGGTCAAGAACATAAAATCTATATGAAAACTGACAAACCATTGTGGAACCACTTCAACGACCCCATCCCTGTAACCCTGGGAATTCACAGTACACTCATCGAAGACGTGTGGTGCAAGACTACCCAACATTTTGTCCTACCAGATAAGGTTTCTTTTGCCACCAAATCTGTCGTAGGAGGGATGAAATTGAGCTCCTCTTTCTCTTCAAACGAAGACTCGACGAGAATCACTTTGTCTGGTGAATCTCGACTCATCACTGAAAGTATAAGTTTATTCTATTCCCCACACCCCAATTCTTGTGGTGTCCACGGTTGATGTTTTCGGCTTCACAATAACTAGTCTTTCCTTTTGTTTGCAGTCAGTGACACACAAGACTGGACGCTGGGTGAATGGTTAATCTTTGTAAGACATCTATCGACTGCTTGCTATCAAATTCTTTTCCAGACACAGCAGTAAATTCACGAACAAGTTGAGGAGCCGTTGTCCACCTATTTCATCATGGGCTTAATGACAAGCAACGACTCTGTGCAGATGTCGTTGCTCCGTAGTGGCCTTGTTTGGAATTGATTCCACAGCCAGTAGAACACTTGCGGTGCCCTTTGTATTTATCGTTCCATTACCCCCCAGTCCTCCATCTCAAGAAATCATCTAAACGATTTTGAGAATTCATTCACACTACAAATAGGCTAACCTGTTTGTTTTAAGGCAATATTCACAAAACTGCAAGAAAAGATTTTATATGCTTAACCAATCTCTACCCAATAGTTTTGCAAAAACTAATGCTGAACAACTTATTTTCCATAGCCGAAGATTGATATTGTACTACCTGTGTATTGTATTTTTCAAAAGATGTAAAATACAACTTCTATCTCAGTTCTACTTGAGGCAATTTAGAACTATGTCTAAAAACATGTTTATGATTTTAATTTTGAATGTAAGTGTACAATTATATTATAGTTTATTAAAATTTCTACAATTTTTTAAGCAATATTTTTGAAATCTTCTTCCTTTTGAAACTAACCCAATCCATGTGTGAAAATATTTTTTACAGATCAAATAATTTAATTACGTATACAAATTATGAATTTGCAAAAAAAAATATTATATGTTTCTAGCAGTATAAGTTTATTCTATTTGTGACAACATGAGAACAAATTATTTCAGTTATAAGTTTGGAATAACAAATTATTGTTTAGTTTGTTGGTTTTTCTACAAATGAATTTGATATAATTATTAAGGCTACATAAAGAGCCAAAGCGAAAGATTAATAACTTTAAAACATTTTGGCTATTTTTTGTTATGAGAAGTACACTCACTTCTAAAAGTTAAGCGCGGAGAAGAAAATGCTAATTTCCGGAAGCCAATCAGAATTGAAGAGGATGCAATTCACTGCACAGGTAGATGGAAGTATGCAAATGCGTTAGGTAACAGCCAATCCTGCTTTCATGTCAAGAAATATGCAAAAAAGGCAGTCTTATAAGAAGCCAGCTTTATGAAGGGTTACAGAATTTGATTGTAAGTACTGATAGAAGGTGTTTAAAACTTTTGTACAATTTGTTTTCAAGACATACGTGTTTCTATGACTTCCAGAAAACGAATGGAAGATTCTGAGTGCTGGCGTGCTGTGGGGCGCATTGAAGCAGGACAGTCGATTACAGATGTTGCTCTTCTCTTCGGCGTTCATCATTCTGTAATTTCACGTTTATGGAAACAATTCCAAACCACAGAGACAGTTGTCCAAAGGCCCGTAGGCGGTCACTCAAGGGTTACAGCCCCTGCAAAAGATCGATATATTGATTTTTTGTAGCCAAGCGGAATCGCAGAGTGACCTCCACACGTGTGACATCTATGGTTACAGCGTCCATTGGTAAGGCTATATCTGCAGCTACTGTACGCCGAAGATTACATATGAATGGACTGTATGCCCGGGTACCTCGTGTTTGGGTTCCTCTATCCGTCCAATCAAGAGGGGAGCGATTAAACTGGTGCCGGGAATATGGCAATTGGACTGTGTCTGACTGGGGCAATGTCATGTTTACTGATGAGTCAAGATTTGTTCTGGAGCCAGATGACAATCGTATAAGGATATGGCGTAAACAAGGAACACGCTATCAGCCCCAAAACATCATCGAACATCACGCATTCCGAGGTGCAAGCATTATGGTGTGGGCAGGGATTTCATTAGGATACCGCACCGACCAGCACATTTTTAAACGGGGTTCTGTGACGGCTGTCCAGTATTGAGATGAAGTCCTAGAACCCATTGTGAGATTCTACGCTGCAGAAGTTTGCCCTACTTTTATTTTAATGGACGATAACCTACGTCCCCATAGAGCTGATATCGTCAATGACTGCTTGTAGAGTGAAGAGATTGCGTGTATGGCGTGGCCAGCATATTCACCCGACCTTAATCCCATTGAAAATCTTTGAGATGCTCTCGGTCGTGCTGTATCTTCACATTTCCCACCTCCAACCACTCTTATTGAGCTGGAAACTGCTCTACTAGAAGAATGGCGATTGCTTAGTTCTACGGCGGATGACCACCTAATTGAAAGCATGGTCAGAAGGTGTAAACTTTGCATACAGATGAGGGGGGGGGATCACATACCCTATTAATGTCCTTTGTTTTCATTTTATGCTGTTTGTTTTCACTTTATACATAATTCTGTTTAAGTCTCCAGTAGTACATTATCTGATAACTTACAAATACTTAATATTGTTTTCATTTCTGTATATAATTATTGATTTTGTTTTATGTATAAATATATATGCTACTTTACTGCCATAATTTGTGTCAACCAAAGCAGTATTTGTTGATTTTTTTGCATTTTACATCTTCGTGCTTAAATTTTGGAAGTGAGTGTATATTGTAAAAGTTTAACATTCCCTCTTTTTGTTTTTTTTTCTGAATTTCGAATTCGAATTCTGAAAACAATGTTATTACAACCTTTAACAGTAAAATTTGTATTGATGCTTGGAAAAATAAACTTAAAATTCATTCTTAATAATAATTTTTAATAAAGTATAATATAAGACATTTATTACTTCTGAATTTTCTGGATTCTCCTTGCCAATGGATGCAAATATTATCAAAAACTATATTAAGAATGTGGAACATTTTTTAAAATTTGGTAGAAGTATATCTAGCATTTGGATTTTTTCTACAATATAAACAAAAGGATATGTAGTCCAAGCACTTTTTATATAAAGACTTTAAAATAACTTTATCTGAAACTAATATTACCTTCTGTTTTAAAATACGTGACAAGGATTTTATCTTTCTATTACAATAAAAAGATGTCATACAAACATCACAAAATATATTGCATATTTTACAACTCAATTATCTAAAAGAAAAATGAAAATACAATAAATGATGAACACATCGGGAAAATTTATTGAAATATCGAATATTATCAGAGAAGAAAACGTGACACTATTTTTTTCTAATCTCTTTGGTATTCATTTCGAAAATATCTCAATGCTTTAAATATTCAGATGTCTCATCTCTCCGTTCTGCTTCTGAAAACAATTCTTGATTTATTGGATAACCAGATTTAATTTCTGATAAAATTCATTTCGAGAGAGAGAACCTATCAATTTATGCAAATTGGAATATCAGCATTCTCGGAGAGATCACGGCTCAAAGTTTCGCAAGCTCAGCGAGATATCATCGCAAGGATGGCGATGACACAATTAGATTTCTTGAAAGAATTATTCGGCCGCGATTCAATCGTCTCGATGATTTCAAAAGTCTCACATCTTAACCCGTTAATGATACTAATTTCCTCAAGCACCAACATTAATTAAATTGGTTTTCTATCCATAAGGTTACTTTAAGATGCATTTGATTATCGGTTTAATTTTGTAGGGTATAAATCCTAATTCGTTAAAGGGCGGACTAAAATATTTATTATGTAATTTGCATTTATGTAAATGAAGATTGACGATGATATACGAAGTAAAAAGAATCTTAAAAACATGATTATACGCACAATTTTCAATGTACAAGTCAATACATTAATTCCCTTCTTCGTGCTTCTCTGAATACATTACAATTTTCTAAGCACACTCTTCTAATTGTCTACACATTTCTGCACATTTCTTTCCATTGAGCGCATTAAATAGTTTACAAATTTTTTGTCATTTTTATACTATACTCACAAATAAATTATAAAATTAAATAAATTAAGGTATTTCAACTGAAATTCATTTAAAAAGATGAGATATATGAACACATATTTAATGTTTACCCATTATTTTTGGGATAATCAATGGTAAGGCTAGAAACATGTCTATAAGTTTAGGCCTATGAATATGCTTTCGCATTACTGGGGTTACTATCGTGCAATATCTAATTATGACTTCACTGTATTTTTTGAGTGACGTACTTTAAGCTCGGTAATGATGATATTATTCTTATGTACACTAGTGTAAGAAATTAAGATCATTTGCAT
Source organism: Trichonephila clavata (assembly GCA_019973975.1). Classification (NCBI taxonomy): domain Eukaryota; kingdom Metazoa; phylum Arthropoda; class Arachnida; order Araneae; family Nephilidae; genus Trichonephila; species Trichonephila clavata. The sequence continues at coordinate 15,504 of BMAO01014400.1, read as the reverse complement.
ATTTTACTGAATTGCATGAAGAGAGCTGAAATGAATGAAAAACCACTGCTACTAGATAAAAATGCAAAACAACTTGTATGGCAAATACTTGATCGTGCGCATGTGTGTAGGCGGACCAGCAGGGAAAAAAGCTTTATAAGCGCGTGTACGTTAAGACGTATTTCGTTCGCCAGCACACCTCGGCAAATTCCCTGGTGTTATTGTGAAGCAAAAGGTTCAATTCAAATAGTAACAGTAAAAATGAGTAATTACCAACGTTTAGATGATGAAATGAGGTGGCGAACTTTTGAGAGGCTAGAAGCAGGGCAATGTGTCAAGCTCAGATTTGTAGAGAGTTCAATTTAACGAACAGCATAGTGTCTAACTTATGGAAACAGTTCCAGGATACTAGATCCATCAAGAGAAAGCCTGGGCAAGGTTGACCAAAAGACATGATGCCCAGAAAAGATCACCATTTGTCGATAACAGAGAGGCGTAACAAAGGGGTTATAGCTTCTTAGCTCTGTATGCAGCCACAGGAACTCGTGTATCAAGGGTTGCTCAAAAAGACTTCAAGAGAGAGGGTTGTTTGCCAGATTTGCGTCTCGATCATGTCTACAAACGGAGGGTCCGTTTAGAATAATGCATATAGCATAGAGATTGGAGTATGGATCAATGGGCCACCATTCTGTTCACCGATGAGTCCCGTTTCAGTCGAAACACCGATTCTCACCGTACGCTCATATGGAGGGAATCAGGAATCCGCTACCTACCCTCCAACGTCCAAGAAATCGGCAATCATGGTGGAGAAAAATTACTGGTCTGAGCAGGCATCCGTACACCTCTCCTTGTCTTTGAAATAGGCTCTGTGACCGGTGTAAGGTATAGGATGAGGCCTTTGAGCCCTATGTTTACCTTTTCAGGAGTGCGTGTGTCCCCGAGTTCATTTTAATGGAATATAATGCAAGGGCAGACAGAGCTCATCTCGCCGACGAATTTCTAGAGAGTGAGGATATTCTCCGTATGCATTGGCCAGCTAGGTAGGTCTCCAGTCCTCAACCCTATAGAGCATGTCTGAGATGCTCTGGGGAGAGCAACTGCCACTCGCAACCCCATCCGAGAACCATCCATGAAGTGAAAACAGCGTTGCTGAACGATTGGGCCCATGCCACAAGAACTGAAAAAATGCTTATTTCAAGTATGACATCACGATGAGCGGCCTATATAGCTATAAAAGGGGTCCATACCCCCTATTCACCCATGTTCTTTTGTTTATTCTGCAACCTCTGTTTTATACCTTACAACTCCAACGAGTGTTACGTTTGATCATGCGTGTGTATTGCAATTGTTGAATAGTTATTTTTTTGTATTGTATCAATGTTTGCACAGATCAAATTTTATTAAAATGAGTCCAGTAGATCTATAGATAATCGATCAAGACTGAAAATCTCTTAATTTCTTACACCAGTGTATATTATACGCTGTGTGATGAAAAAAAAATTGCCAACACCCAAAACAAAGCATTGTAGAATTATGAAATTTGGACACATCAGTTGTCTAGTAACTTCGTTAATTAATTAAATTTTCAAGATCACAGACTTATTTAAGCTGAAGAAAATGCATTTCAAATGTGAAATGAAGTTACATTATTTTCCGGTGTAACCTCCAGAATTTTGAATGCAAGCCTTCAAGCATACTTGAATTATGTCTCTCCTACAGACGCTGAATATCACTTTGCGGACTTCTTATACAAAGGTCGTGGGTTCGAATCCCACCTGGGATGGCCTACTTTATAATAATGTGATTTCTTTTAAAACACTATTTTATTGGAATAATTAAATTTAATTAATGAATAAATAGGACAGAATATAAGTAATAATCCATCATATATAGAAAGGAAAAAGAAAGATCGATTTCTATTTTTGCACTTAAGGGTCCCGTAGACAGAAATTCCAACTCTAAAACGATGAAAGCGCCCTCTTCTGGGAGGGGGGAATGGGCGTTTCTAAAAGAAAGGCCAAGTACTCATGAGTACTGGTCTTAATGATCGGAGGTAAATAGTTCCTTCATAAAAGATAAATTATATGCCTATTTTTTCTTAATTTTCAATATTTTCTTGACTTTGAAATAAACATTTTTTTCAAGCTATTATTTTTCCAAATTTGCATTTACTTGATCCCATTTTCTGATGATTATGTTCTGACAGCTGTCATGATGAAAGAAAATGACGTCACAGAATCATACAAGCCTCTTCTACAACAGTTGAGAGAGGGATTCTAAGTGCAAAGGGAGCTCGAGACAGAACCCCCCCCTTCTCTTTCGCCTTCTATTTTTGTTCTTGGAGGGTCCGTTTACAACCAACTGAAGACTATTTATATGACAACTGACCCCTCTTTTACTGCCCACCCCATGGCAGTTTTCAATTACATGAAAACTGTGCCCGACATTCTAGTTGTACAAAGAAACTGCTTTTTTACGCTGTTTCGTTTCTGTTTTGAGGAACATCAGTTTTTCATTTGAATTTTATAAAAATATAAGTTTTAGTTTAAGGCAAAAACCTTTATATATATATATATATATATATTTCTGTACATTCAAAACAATTTTCTGTGATATTCTTCAATACTAAATTGCATCAAAATCCTTTTTTAAACCAGTTTAATGACAAGAGAAATTTATAAAATTAATGGAATGAATAGTGTAATGTGATATAAATTATTCTCTTTCCTGAAATATTTCAGGTCAGTTCTTTATTTCCGATTCAGTTCAATAATTTTATTTAAAAACGGTTTAAGACATGTAACAAAAAAAAATCTTATATAAATTTAATAAATACAGTGGCGTAACTACCAATGGGCTAGGTAGTGCCGTGCACAGGGTCCCTTGAGCTCAGGGGACCCTCACGCCTTGACCACCAAGCAAGTCGAGCTTGCGATAATTTCTCCCATAATTGAGGATAAATATAAAAGATTGTTACATAGCTGTAATCATGTGGCAAAAGTTTAATCGTGTATATTCGATTTTTTAAAATTTTTATTCCATTTTTCTAATCTTACTTGAAAATAAACATCAAGTTCCATGAAATGTCTTACCATACATCTAAAAAAACTACACAGAAGCTATTTCTTCTTGGTCATTTTATTTTTATAACAATATGATTCATAATAAGCTATTTCCTGTTTCAATGTTTCGCAATCTGGTATCTGCAACAGACTGATGTAATTTTGACTCTGTTTTTTCGTGTGTTTTATTTTAAATAATTATAATAATTTTGTATTATATTTTCTTGTTTGTGCATATTCCTTTTATCATTTCCTGTCTATCACATGTCAAATCGAACCTGGGCAATCACTAATTCACAAGAAACTCATATGCATACATGTAAGTAGTTTGTAGCTTTGCTTTCCTATGTTCTGCAGAGCTTGACACAGGGCTGATGTGAATCAGCTTTGTATATATATATATATATTATATATATATATAATACTCTAATATATTTTTAATTAATAAAACTTCACCAATATTCTCTTTTTTTTGCACCAAGACCTTTGATACCTAGCTACGCCACTGATAAAGTATATTGAGTATTGGTTTTGGGACCCACACAATTTTTTGGAAGAACAGTTTTAGTGTTGGAATTTCTAATATAAATACAGTTACAAAAAAAAGGAACGAGTCTTACAGTAGTCGCATATGATGTGTAACATTGACATGTTATCCTGGTAAATACGCAATAGTAAATAAATCCTGGAAAAAATTAATCGGGTATGATTGGAAATAATTTTCTATTAAATAATTTTATCTTTAATGAAAATTTTATTTAATTAAACAAAGAGTCATGTAATTTTTTAGCAAAATAAATATTCTTGTTTCAATTTGGGGAAGACCACACACACAATAGACTTATGATGACTAAAATATGACACATATACTTGAGATTTTAAAGTATTTAATAACCTTTGAAAAACAACGTCAATAACAGTACCACTGTTAGCTGTGGATAATATTTCGGTTTGTGTTTCATTTCGGCTTGAGCTCATCATTCAAAAAAGCTATGAGCGGACAATCGTAAAGTTACCTGACTGACAAACAGATTTGGTAAAGCAGTAATTGGTTCGGCCGTTTGTTTCTGAGAGATTTGTGTTCGTTGCAAAAAAAAAAAAAAAAATACCTGCTGCGTGGAGTTGAATTTTGTGCAATTCTTTTCGGCTGTACTCCTTCAGTTTTTAATTTTTTTTCTCACGTTTCTTTTGTCGAAAATCTCGCATACATTCTGCTTTGGATTTACTCGTCTCGGTAAATCACAAAATCGTTTTAAAGTTATTGTATTCCAGATTTTAATTTCAATTAACTTTTTTCACTAATCATACTAAATATTTTTCTTATTTATCACACTAATGTTATATTTTTAATATCACAAACAGAAACCCCAGCAATATATTTTTAAAAAAAATAAAAATAATTTAAATCAGCTTTTTAGGAGGATTATATACCATAATGACTAAAGACGCGAGATTCCCAAGTTCAAAAAAGGTCATGAAGAATACAAAGAAACTGTAAACTCAAGTGTCATTCTCGCTATCCGATCTTGGCTTAGAAGAGGGATGGCCAACTCAAATGACCTTGCGGGCCACTTCGGAAAAACATTATAATCCTGCGGGCTGCAAACAAAAATTATATATCTTTATATTATATTTAGACCCATCACAAACATTTATTAGAATGAAAATTTAAAACGGAATGAATTATTATTGATTTCATTATTTTTCATCTATACAAGCATAGATAATTTATAATAATAATGCAAGGATCAAATATGTCTAATTCTAGCAATAGGCAGTGGATGGAGTTACAGGAATCGAGTGTGATGCTGCGCTGCAATACCGCACACTTCTAAGAATGTATTAAAATAAAAGAAAGGTAATAAAATAGAAACAGTTATGAAGTATATTTGTTACAAAACACTACATTAAAAACAAAAATAATGTACAAAATAATCATATTTTGTAATGAATCTCGAGGGCCGCAAAATTATTCAAGGCCGCGGGTTGGCCACCCTTGGCTTAGAATTACGAAGTCTGTCGCAAATAACATGTATGGCTCTAGAGCAGTGGTCTTCAGACTTTTTCAACTCAAGGAACCCTTTGAACTTGAAAGTGTTTTTTGTGGAACCCTAGAACTTGAAAGTGTTTTCGTAGAACCCCTAGAACTAGAAAGTGTTTTCGTACAACCCCATTCCAATCAGAATTTCCCGGGATTTTGGGGAAAATCTCTATATAATTCCTCAGATGTCAAACATTCAAATTGTGGAGTGAGTGAGTGAATATTAACGTCACACTGTTCAGCTACACGAGAGCTTTTGGTAACGGACCTCGTAATTTTGAACCATGGTCAAGTGACGGGGATGACACCTGAGATAGCACCTCATCTCCTAACTACCACACTAAAGGAAGGACGTCTGAGCTCTCGACAGATTTAACGTGCATCGCGCCCTACACGGTGGGTCTTTAGTGGTGTTGGGCTTGAACTTTAAAATTGTGGAACTATTTGCCTGTATTTGTACTTGCAGTGCATTCTTCATAGCGCATTAACTTAGAATTCATTTTGAAAAAAAAAAAGCATTGATGAGTTATCTTGAATAATATATTGATGGGTGGCTTGGAGGCTGGAAGGCTTAGATGCTGATCGGGTTTTAAGATGGTCCCTAAGACACATGCAATTTGTGTGTATTCCCCTTGTTTCTTGTTGACAGGATGTTGTCGCATTCCTTAGTTGAGGGGGTCACAACGGCTGGTCAGCAAAGTTGAATGAACTCATAATTTGGAAGAGTCGTCGCGAAATTTGTGACTCTGCGCTTGGTTCCTGACCAATGGTTAGGCAGGACCAAAGTGCGTGCGGATGAAAAAGGGGGTAATTTGCCTCCACTTAAAAGGAGGAACCGGGACATTTCTCGGCAGATATTACGCAGATTTTACACAGATTTACAGAGATTTAGAGAGAGATTTTACAGATTAGCAGAAGACCGATTACCATGATTTCAGATTAAGAGAGTTGAATTTAGGCCGTCCAAGTACCACCCAGCTCCATGCCTCCGTTTCAGATAAGTGGAATGTTGCTGTATTCTTATTCTAAAAATTGAATAGTGTATTATTTTAACTTAGTAATGTTTTAAACATAATAAACGAATTTAATCTCATTGTTTTATTAATTGAGTTTTAAAGTACTAACCACTAATATGATGCAGACATAAGTTAAATTAATCGAACCTGCGTAAGACATAATATGTTAAATTAATGAAGTAATTGTAGCGCTGCATCATCTGGTGCCAAGTGACCAGGATTCGAGGAAATTTTTTTTTCACCTCTTTCGTTCACGCGTGAATTTTTTAGATGAATTTGGGCAATCGCTAATGTGTTGTGTTCGAATGTATAATAAATTTAAGATTGTTGTAATGTTGAATACATTGGCGTTAACTTTAAAGCAAATTATTTTTTCCTCGCAAGTTTAATTTTTAATTTCCTCGGTAGATGAAAGGTTGCAAATTTTTTTTTTTCGATCCCATATTGTTCTAATGTATTTAGGCACTGGTATATTGGATGGAGATGGATCCTTCTCTTTGTAAGAATGTTAACATAATTTTTTTTTAACTTCATTCTGCGATAATTTTATCTTAATTGCAACTCACCGGTTTTAGATAAAATTCGCATAATGCCTCGTTCTCGTCAGGCCGATCCTGTTCAATTGCATACTACTTCCGATCGGTTTAATTTAATTGAGTTGATCCCACAATTTGCGGGCAGTGAGGGTTCGAGTGTTAGAAAATTTTTAAATAAAATTAACGAAGTTGCGAAGTTAGGCAATTGGGCAGATAATGAGAAAACTGCAATTTTGAAACTCAAACTTTCAGGTGTAGCGGAAGAATTTTTTTTTGCTGACCCCAGCAATAATGATATTCACGACTTCGAACAATTGTCTCAAATTCTCCTTAAGAGATTCGAATGCACGGTTCCATTGTCCACAAAACTTCAACTGTTCTCCGTTTGTCAGCAGGGAATTTCTGAGACTGTACAGGAATTCGCATCTAGAATCAAAAAATTGGGAAATCAGGTTTTCGAGTCGCATAACGTTGTGGCATCGTTGGCAGTCCGACAGGCGAATGATCAACTTCTACAATCGAGATTCATTAGTGGGCTGAAAAATGATATTAGAAGATTCGTATTGGCGAGGGACCCCACGACATTCGAACAGTCCATTTCGGCCGCATTGTTAGAGGAGCAGCATCAGAGACTTAATGAAATAGCGACAAACGATCGCGCGGGATCGGGAGAGAATAACAGAGAATCAGCGATTGTTTCAGCTCTTGCGGAACGCGTACAGGAATTAAATATAAGAGTGGGTAAACTACAACAAACCAAGGACTCCGTAAATGCCTATCACTCTGATTCATCGAGAAATTTCCCTCGCAGAAACCCCGTTTCATTTCAATGTTATTATTGTCAACGGATAGGTCATAAGCAAAACGAGTGCCGAAAACGGATGAGAGATGAAAGCCTCACAGAGAATACACTTGGGTTTCCGGGACGTTCGCGAGGAGGTCGAAACGGTTATTCACAGAGAGAGAGATACAATGTCACGCAGAATAGGGGAGTGATTTATGAATCACCGCCCTCGGGAGGTTTTCGGGGTGGTTTTCAAACACATTTTCACGGTCAAAGGAACGCAGGGAATTTAAACTTTCGAGGAGGGAGACGTCATTAGAACACGGGCAATTGGGCGCTCTCTCTCCAAATTGTAATGTTAACTTACCGATTGTCGAGGCAAGCTCTGGGGGCCATAAGTTCAATATTTTAATTGATTCTGGAGCTTCTGTTTCACTGTTGTCAAATTCTCTTTTCGACAAAATAAAGAATAAATATATGAAACCGTTGGAAGTTCTTGTAAAAATCAAGGCAGTAAATAACGGGGAAGTGGAAATAGTGGGTTGTTATAAGATACATTTAGCTTTAGGGAAATTTCATTGTGAGCAAATTTTTTTTGTCACTAAGCAGGAATTAAATATTGGTTACACAGCGATCTTGGGCTTCGATTTTATTAAACTTAGGCACGCGATGTTAGATACGAAATTTAATTGTTTGAGAATAGCTGAGAATTCCATTCCATTTGTTAATTGTGAAATTTCGTTGCAAAATGACACTGTGTGTGATATATTTGGAATTTTGGAAAATAAAACTATTATTGGTCCAAAGCAGGTTAAAAATGTTCGTTTTAAGGTACCAGTTTTGCCTCATTCTAGTGTAGTTGCGACTATTGTTGGTGCTGCTAAATTAAAAAATAAGGGTATACATATAAATTCACCGCATGTCACTTTTGATTCTCAACTTAACACAACCGAGTTACAAATTACGAATAATTCCGAACACATAATAACTTTAAATAAAAACATGAAAATCTGCACTGTTAATAGTTATGAAGAATTTTCGGTCGATTTACCAATATCACAAGATACCTTACCCGAATTATCTGAAAAAGACTTTAACTTCTCTGGATTAGATCCTAGAACAAAGAATAAATTAATGCAACTTTTAATAAAACACAAAGATGCTTTCGCTCGATCAACCGCTGAATTATCCGCCGCTAATACAGAACATCATAGAATATTATTGCAGCATAATTACCCAATTAGATGTCCGATTTATAAAATCCCATTTAATCTTCGGAATGAATTTAGGAAACAAATATCTGATTTAGAGAGTGCGGGCATTGTGTCAAAATCTAGATCTCAGTATAACACACCTGCTTTATTTGTCAGACAGAGAGATAAATGGCGTTTAGTTCTAGATTTTAGGAAGCTGAATGAAATTACGTTGACTCAGGATTTTGCTATACCTACTTTGGACGACATTCTTCATGAGATTTCGGGGTCGAATTATTTTTCCGCTTTAGACATGAAGTCCGCATTTAATCAAATACCACTTCATAATAGAGATAGACATAAAACGGCTTTTTCTACACCTGACGGTGATAAATACGAATTTAATAGACTTTGTTTTGGTCTTAAAAATTCCCCTAAAGCTTTTCAATCCATAGCGCAGGAAATATTAGGAGATTTACTTCACAACGGCGCTCTAGTTTACATAGATGATATAATTTTGTTTTCAAAAACCATCCAAGAACATTTCGAACTGATTAATAAAGTGTTAGAGCGTTTCGAAAATGCTAATCTTAAATTCAATCCAGCTAAGTGCCAGTTTTTAACTAAGAAATGTAAATTTTTGGGGTTTGTTGTCACACCGGAGGGTATACTCATTGATAAGGATAAGACGATCACAATTAATCAGTTTCCTGTTCCGATAGATCAGAAACAAATAAAATCTTTTTTAGGATGCTGTAATTTTTATAGAAGGTACATTAAAAATTTTGCCAAACGTACACTGCCTTTAACAAATCTTTTGCGAAAAGATACTCCTTTCGAATGGACTTCAGAAGCTCAGGCTTCATTCGATGATATTAAGAACGCTATTCTAAATCCACCTGTCTTGGCTCTACCTGATCTTGCCGCAGAATTGCAAGTCACGACTGATGCTTCTTCCTCGGGTATCGGGGCTGTTTTAGAACAGAGGTATCCTAATTCAGAAGTTAAACCTTTATATTTTTTTTCAAAAAAGTTGAATCCTTCGCAATCTAAATACAACGCCACGGTCCTTGAATTTTTCGCAATTTACACAGCTCTAAATTTTTTTAGGCCTTTTCTTTTGGGGAGGAAGTTCAAAGTTTTTACGGATCACAAGCCTTTAGTAGGGTTCTTATCTAATAAAAATCCCTCTTCTAAAATTCTACGTTGGAAATTGTCACTTGAAGAATTTAATTATGAAATTCATTACGTAAAAGGATCTTTGAATACCGTCGCCGATCATTTATCTCGTTATGTCAACATTATTACTTTGGCTTTACCTGATTCTGGTGATCTAATACAAATGCAGAAAAACGACGAATCGTTAAAAGACATCCTACTAAAAATTAATAATAAAGAATTTAGCCCACGAATTAGCAGTTATTTTATTAATGAGGAGGGAGTGCTATGTCATTTTTCTAAGCGCCCAAATAAGTCACCCAGAACTGCCATGAGAAAACAAGTTTGTGTTCCTCATTGTCTTAAAGCGAAAGTTTTGGAATCAATTCATTCGGAATATGGAGGGCATCTTAAATTTTTTAAGACTTATCAGAGACTTAGCGAAAATTTTTTTTGGCCTAATATGTACAAGGATGCTAAGAATTTTGTTCGTTCTTGCATCATTTGTTTAACTCGAAAAAACGCTTTCAATATTCCACTAGCCCCACACCAGCCAATGGAACAGAGCCATTTGCCAGGTGAAACTTGTCATATGGATATTTTTGGTCCTTTAAAAACCACGCCTAGCGGGAATAGTTATGTCCTTTCCATGATAGATGCATTCACCAAATACATTCATATCGTTCCACTTCCTGATCTTAAGTCCAGCACCATATCTAAAGCTTTCTTTGATAATTATATTGTACACAGGGGCTGCCCTCATAAGTTGGTTGTCGATAACGCCACTTATTTTAAAAGTTCTGAGTTCCTGGAATTTTGTAGGGTCATGGGTATCCAGAAACGACATATTTCAACTTATTCAGCTCACGTAAATGGAAGAGTAGAGAAGCCAAATCAATCGCTGGCTAACATCCTTGCAGCAATCACTCATGACACAAACGACTGGGATGAACAACTCCCTCACACTATGTTAGCTTTAAATTCAGCTATTCACGAGGCCACTTTCACTTCACCCTTCTTTTTAGAACACGGCAGAGACATTCGTCTGTCGTACACATATCAAAAGAGCTCTGATACATCACAAAATACGTATGAATACGTCGAAAGACTTTTACCTTCATTAGAGAATATTTTTCAGAAAGTCCTAGATAATTTAAAAAATCAAGAAGCATCGCACATCGCTCTTAGCACAAAGAATACAAAGTCGCATCATTACGATTATCAAATTGGTTCTTTATGTTTTATCAGGACACCTAACCTTAAATCTAAATTGTCTCCAAAACTCAGACCCAAGTTCGAAGGTCCCTATAGAGTTGTAGAACGGTTTTCCAAAGTGAATTACAGAGTTCAGCATGTCGAGCATCTGAGAAAGAAATTTAACACGCATGTCAACCGAATGATTCCTTTTATAAAAAGATTTAAATATTTGCATTTGAACAATTTGGATGAAACTATAACAGTAGATACAGAAAAAAAAAATGTTTGTGAGGAACAGAGATATAATTTAAGGAATCGTGTGAATTCGAATATTTAGATTAAACTTATTACAGTGTTTCAAAATAAATAAATTAAATTCATACATAAAATTTTAATGTTTACTTTGTTCATATTATTGTCGACATTTTGTTATCGAAGAAGGGTCCATGCTTATCTTAAAATACTTCAAAGATTGTTGTCGGGTAGATTGTAGGAATTCATTTTGTATCAATGAGAATTAATTGTATTTTATTATGTTGGTACTTGTATAAATATCAATATTATATACATTGATGTTTTTTTTTAAATTTGTTTTTGTCACTCATATGCTTTTGCATGTATGTTATTTCAAAATATATACTGTGGACACAAGGTACATGTCTACAATAAGTCAGGAAATATAGAGAAAGGTCTCTTGTATAACTCATAAATCAGTGAATTACTATTTTAGCTATGTGTGTAGTCCCACACATGCTCCATGTGTTTTTTTAGTATGCTCATTCTACGTATTTTGTTATTGTGTTTCATTTATACATTATCTCTTGTGAATTTCATTGTTGCTTAGAAGTATTAAATTTTGAGCTATTAAACGTTGGTTTTATCATGTTATTATAATCAAATATATGTTTTTCTTGTTTCTTGCAACCTACTTATTGAATACTTATTGTGGATGTATTATCATTTATGTTTATTTCTGAACTTTTATTGTTTTCGCCAGTACCTTATGATAGTGTAGAAGAAAGTAGCTATTTTGCCATTATTATTCTTAATTACAATTGTGTTTTATGAATTTTGATAATATTCGAGATGGTTGTTTGTTTTATTCTGTGTTGGCCATCGCACTAGTAAAATTTTATTCACACTAAAGGAATTTCTATGATATGTTTAAAGTATAGTTACTAGTATTGTGTTCTTGTACTCTCGTTTTAGAATGTTTTTGAGTAGTTGAGTTTCAATTGTCCATAAATTAGGTATTCAGTTTTTTTTTTCTTTCGGTTTTGTCGATTTATGAATTTTTCTCTCTCCCTCCATGATGTACCACTCGGTATAAGTGTTGATTGATTAAGTGAAGTTAGTTTTGATTTCGTGTTTTTGGTTCATTATAATTTTTTTTTATGAAAATTCTTGGTCATATTATTTAGTATTGAGGTAGATAAGTCTTGTGTTCATTCTGTACTTATGAAATTGTTTTGAATACTTAGTGGGTTAGAGCATGAATTTTTTTTTATAAGTTGAATTTCATTATGTGAAGAGTGTTGATTACAATTGAGTTAAGATTGTTCGTGATATATTTGAATACTGATGCGAATTATTTCCGGAAGTTATGTTTATCGAATTGTTAAAAAGGTACAGGAAATTGTTGTCATTATAGTTGTATTAGAATCTAGCGGGTTATGTGAATTATTTTCGGAAGTTATGTTTAGCGAATTGTTAAAGAGGTACAGGAAATTGTTGTCATTATGGTTGTATTAGAATCTAGCGGGTTATGTGAATTAATTACGGAAGTTATGTTTAACGAAGTATTGGAAGAAGAGATACAGAGAATTGTTTTATGAGTTTGTGAATTAATATGATTATTCAGGTATTAGTTAAGTGATTTAGTAGAAATGATTGAGAATTAGAGTTTCAGTTGTCGAGTTAGTTCTGTTTTTGAGAGATAGTTATCTGTTTGTAGCGTTAGTTAATTGTTAGCGGATCGTATTGGTTATAAGGTTTTATGGCTATGTTGTTTGAGAGTCAGTATTCGAGTTGCCGATAGTCGATTTTGGTGAATTAGTTATAGTAATGGGAATTAATATTTTTATTGTTGAACAAAATTTTTTTTGTGTCTGGTGTTGATGACATGCGAATCGCTCTGTTCAGTGCACAATTATAGCACTCAAAGGTTAGAGTGAAGTGTTTCGTTTTTTTTTTTCTCGCCTTCTATTGTTTTTTTTATATATAGACTTAAAATCCATTTTTATTAATAGCCACAATTTTAATAATCTCGTCTACTTTTAGTATTAAATTTTTTTTGTTTCTTAACCTTGGGTTTGCATCCTGATCACATGCATATTCATCGTTTTGTAATAAGGAAAATGCACGCCTAAGTTATACTATTCGTACGCAATTCTCATGGTGAATTTGTCATTCCTTTATGCTATTGATTTTGTTGTACGTTGTATTTCAAATGCATGCTTAATTTAATTAGTACTCAAGGCTCAGGGTGAATTTATGATTCCTTATGCTCATTGACTTTGATGTACGTTGCAATTTCTTATGTAATCATGCCATATTGTTATCATGTCGAATTTCGATGTTAGGTGATGCAATGTTGTGATGATTTTCTGTTTTTTTGCATTATACTCATAAATAATAATAATAACTTATCTAAACTTGTTCTCACAAATTGTTACAATCTCACACTGGAAAATAAATTTTTCTAATCCCTTAAAATGGTGGATATTTTTTGTGTACATTATTAGCTAATAATTTTCTTCATCATGTCGTTCTGCGATGATCAGTGAGAAGGAGGAGTTGGCATAATTATACAAAATATCTGTTTAACTTTCATGCCAGACATCGGAAATGTTGTTTTTACCCATTTTACTATGCATACATGTCGCGCCAAAATCTGTGTCACAATCAATTTTTTAAGTATTTACTTCTTGTATCTTTATATATATATCACTTGTTTTATTTATATTACATATTAATCACTGCTGTGTTATGTACACAATTATACTGTTACAATGTTTTCGTGAGTGCAATTCTTTTGTGTAAATTATGCGGTAGCCCAGATCTCATCTCAAAATTCGAATTTTATGAATTTTTTTTTCTTTACAAGACGTTCTATTGTACTACATTTGTTTGGCAGAAACGGAGGCAGGGGATGGTCGGTGTGGTATTCAAACGAAAGTCCCTGCCGGTCAAGAAGTTAGTGGGGAGGGAGAAAGTGAAATGGAAAATAATGAGTTCACGTGTTGTGTGTGTAGAACATTTCCGTACTTATTATAATCTCTTTTGGGAGTATTTTTTTCATTAAGGTCGAGCTGGAATGCAACTCACGGACAACAGGAAAGGAAAATTTTCCCCTTCGCCATGGCGTCAGGATGACAGGCCAGCCACATTCATCAGGTTCGGGAGCTGTCACGATTTACGACCTCCAACACAAGGGAGCAGAGGAGACAAACGTTTAAAGGTTCCTACAATGCCGTGAAGTCAATAAGAGAATTCAACAATATGCTACCCATTACGGCGGCTACATCCTTCCAGCGTGGTGTCTTTCACCCCTCTTCAATTCGTCAAACGACAGGACATAATTGTCGTTATTTCTTCACCTTCACAACAGAAAGGGGGACTTCCGCCTTTTCCTACTGCACTTGGCACTAAAAGGCTCAATCGTCGGGATCAAGGATTCCCCCTCCAGTTTTTTTTCCCTCTCCTGCAGTTGTTTTTCCAAGATTTCATCGTGTCAAGAAGATCCATTTCCGGCTCGCTGTTGGACTATTACTATTGTCATTTAATCACTCCCATTTCAGTTTTGTATGTCTACTGCAAAATATGTGTTATTTTTTTTCTCTCTTTCCAGGTGTTTGTGAGTCTGAAAGGGGGGAGGAGTGATGGGTGGCTTGGAGGCTGGAAGGCTTAGATGCTGATCGGGTTTTAAGATGGTCCCTAAGACACATGCAATTTGTGTGTATTCCCCTTGTTTCTTGTTGACAGGATGTTGTCGCATTCCTTAGTTGAGGGGGTCACAACGGCTGGTCAGCAAAGTTGAATGAACTCATAATTTGGAAGAGTCGTCGCGAAATTTGTGACTCTGCGCTTGGTTCCTGACCAATGGCTAGGCAGGACCAAAGGGCGTGCGGATGAAAAAGGGGGTAATTTGCCTCCACTTAAAAGGAGGAACCGGGACATTTCTCGGCAGATTTTACACAGATTTACAGAGATTTAGAGAGAGATTTTACAGATTAGCAGAAGACAGATTACCATGATTTCAGATTAAGAGAGTTGAATTTAGGCCGTCCAAGTACCACCCAGCTCCATGCCTCCGTTTCAGATAAGTGGAATGTTGTAGTAATCTTATTCATAAAATTAATAATGTATTTATTTTAACCTAGTAATGTTTTAAACATAATAAACGAATTTAATCTCATTGTTTTTTAATTGAGTTTTAAAGTACTAACCACTAATATGATGCAGACATAAGTTAAATTAATCGAACCTGCGTAAGTCATAATATGTTAAATTAATGAAGTAATTGTAGCGCTGCATCA
>BMAO01014399.1:0-25772 GCA_019973975.1 Trichonephila clavata | reverse complement strand
AGGTGAAGTAGTTTAAAAACGGATATATTTATCTATTACGCCTCTTAATCCCCACAACGCCACTTAGAAGTCTGTTTTCACAAAAACCTGTTTTGTAACTGATCATTATTCTACGAAAGGAATCTATTTATATCAAATTTAAAGACAGTGCGTCAAATAGTTTAAAAATTGAAATAATTATCTATAACGCCCCCTAAGCCCCTGCAACCGCCACTTGGGGTCGATTTTCACCAAAACTCATTTTGTAACGGATCTGATACTCTCTGAAAGGAATCTGTTTACCCAATTTCAAGATTGTACATCAAGTAGTTGAACATGGAAGCAATTATTTATATCGCCCCTTAACCCCGTAACGCCCCTTGCGTTTCGAATTTCGGAAAATCCGTTCTTAGCTGACGTCTACTCTATGAAAGGAATATGTGTACCAAATTTCAAGTCTGTAGGTTGAATAGTTCCGGAGATATCGTGATTAGTCAGTCAGTCAGTCAGTCATCAGTCAGTCAGTCAGTCAGTCAGTCAGTCAGTCAGTGAGTCGCTTTTCTCCTTTATATATATTATATATATATATATATATATATATATTAATTTTTTTTCTTTTTTTCGTTCTCTATGAAGAATGATGCACAAAATATTCTTTTTTTTAAAAAAAAATATTAAATATGTGACATATGTGACAAACTCCTGAATCAATTTGAAAAATTAATAAAAGAATAATGAAGTAATAGGGTATATCAGAAAACCAATTTTCACATTGAAAAAAGGAATTTGTACAGTGCAAAGATTCGGAATATATTCAATTATATTGCATTACATATTTTGCTAACATCCAGAGAATTCGTCGTCTTCGACACTTTCCCTGCCTTCTCTGAAACGTCGATGCCACTCATAAGCTTGTTTTCGCGACAATGTATCATAGACTTACACATATTTCAAAATTTTGTAAGTTTCCGCAGCGCTTTTTACCGAACGAACACAAAATTTGATATTCATTTCAATGGTTTTAAAAACAACTTCCACATGTTCTTCGGATTTGTAAATTTTCACATATCACACACAGGACCCTTTTGTTTTCAATTTACTTGAATAACGTTAAATCCAAAATTTAAGTTTTCTTCAGAATATTTCTTTGATTTAATTGTCGGAACCTTGCTTGTCTTTGTACTGGTTGATACTTTATTACAGTCGATTGATCGCTTACGACTTAAAACGGTATCTATGATTTTCTTTTAATCTACTAACGTAAATACTAAGTACTGTGAATTGCAACTAACGCGCGCGTGTGCAAATTATAAAATGTACATTCAAGATAGATTCGGTAGCTATAGAAGTATTGACTCGGCTAAAACTGACTGGAATTGTACGAGATACAGCATTTTTACAGACTCGCGTTTTACGCAGACGTCCGATAGTTGCCCAGACTCTCACAAACATTCGCGAGAATGCCAGATAGGATGGATATGATAGAGAGTACCAGAATAGATTAGAGGTACTGAACATTTTTTTCTGCCGGGTGCATACATATGTTAGGTATTTCACGCGGGCCGCAACAAGAAGAGTGATGAGGTTCTTTTAAATATTTTGGTTCTTTTAATTATTTTTTTATGTTTTTCATTTTTGTCTCTTAATTTTTCTAAATTGGAAGCCTTTAAGAGTCACTCTTTCACAATTTCTGCATCAGTAAACGTTTTCATATGATTACCAATAATATAAAAAAAATCATGGGGTTCCTTTGTTACAATTGTGACATTACCTTTGAAGAAACATTTTTTTTTTTTTTTTTTTTTTTTTTTGCAGTTGTAAAGATTATTCAAGAAAGAATATTTATCATCTATTGAAAGAGATATTCGAGTAAAAGTTTCATTGAAAGATTCATGTTTATAGGAATTTTTTAAATACATTCGTGACAAATCAAACAATTACAGAACCATGCTTGTTTTTCACTACATAATAGTCAATTTCTCAATCGTCTTGGAATAATCTATTTCCTTTGAATATTTTTGGCTAGCATGATATGAATGATAGTTAAAAATTAGTTCCACTCATAAAATGATCGGTACTCCACTCTTGTCTATTGTCACTAATCAGAACAAAGTATAAATTCGCACCACATACGATATTTACAGCAAAAAAAAAAAAAAAAAAAAGCAAAATTGATATATTTGATTTTTAACAAAGAATTTCCCACCAAATTTTCATAAATAAATAAATGGATTTCTCAGAGCAATGGTTTATGACCGGGCCACTTAAAAAGGCCCGGTGGGTCGCATGTTGAGTATCTCTAGTCTAAACTATTTTCTAATGACATATATACTTTAGAAATGGATGATGGAGGAAATAAATCTTAATTTAAATATCATTGTGCAATATGTTTCCATTTAAAAATTATAGAAAGAAAAACAACATAATAATTATAATATTAATTAAAACTAATTTACTTAAAATATATATCTCTTTAAAGTAACATATACATAATTTAATGCGTATCTTGTTAATTTGTACAGTTTATACTTAATATCGTACTGTTGCTTTAGCGCCAAAGTGCATTATTATTGCATTCAATACATTATTATTGTATAGGTGGGTGCTATAAAAAAATTAAACCAGCCTTACAGTAGTCGCATACGATGTGTAACATCTGACATGTTATCGTGGTAAATTCGTAATCGCAACTTAAATCCTGAAAAAAAAATGAATTGAGTATGATTGGAAATAATTTTCTATGGAATAATTATATTTAATGCAAATTTTATTTAACACAAGGAGTAATGCATTTTTTTAATCAAAAATAGTTATTCTTGTTCAATTTGGGGAAGAGCGGTAATGATAACTTATGATAACTAAACTATGACATATATACTTGTGATTTCAAAGTATTTAAAAATCGTTGAAAAATAGCGTCAATAACAATACCACTGTTAGTTGCAGAAACATTTCGATTTTTGTTCATTTCGAGCTTGCGTTCATCATTCCAAAAAGCTATGAGTGGCTCGGCTTCTAGCAAACTGAAGTTAACTGCAAAGTCACCACTCAAAATCATGGGAAGCGAGTGATAGTTCTTTTTTAAAAGAGCAAAACCACCATCGGTATATGGTAAAAGTAAAAAAATGCAGGAAATTTTTAATTTTTTGAACCGTTTGGTTCGGAGAAAAGTATACGACCACCGAAATCACTGCTTGTCCATTTTCAAATAAGCATTCTACCGCACATATGTCCCCAATATCTTGAATAACAATACCCAATCCACTTGTTTCATGATAAGTAATATACATATGAGCACAGTTGTTCTGTTCGCAATAGATCGCTACACCAGCTGCTCTGTGGCCCGGTCGTTTAAATTGTACGCAGCAGTCGAAGTCAGGTATCGAAACACGTTCGTCATTATCTAACCACGTCTCCGCCAACATGAGTAACGAACAATTTTGTGAAATAACGTCGAAATCTGTTTGGTGAGCCCTCATACTTTGAGAATTGAGCGTAAGGATCGCAAGTTTATCCTTGGTGCAGTCTAATAAGACTTGCTGGTGTGTGCGGATTTAGAGTCAAGCGCAAACAAAACCGAGTTTTTGAATTAGAATATTTTAAAATGCTAAATTTAGCAATATAAAAAAGGCTGGTGGCTTGATGGCTACTAGAGTTGGAACCCACGTATATATTTCTTTTCAAGATCCAGCTAAAGGACTTAATACTTCTTCTTTGATCCTAAAGTGAGAAAACAAAGATCTCAAGCCCTAAACCGAAGGGGGGGGGAGTCCCCCCGAATGTAGGAGAAAAAACATAACTTCACTGCAAGGGTAGTGAAGAGACACCACCAAGTGCGCTGATTGGTCAAATTAAAAAGCGCTCGCTTCCCCAACTTCCTGTTACGCATTTTCGTACCTTTTCACGAAACACTCCCACTAATCTCCAGCAATCGAGAGGAAAGATATTACACATCAAAAATTATGATTAAAAATTGGGTCGCCAGTGTTGAACGTTTGAGAAGCACTGAGTTAAATACAACTTCAAGAGAATTGAATATAGATTGTTATTAAGAAACAAGAAGTATTTTCAGAATGTGCCATTATTATATTTTCAAAAACGTTTTATGTTTAGCCTTTACAAAAATAATTCTATTCCAGAATTGATATTAATGTATATTAATTCTCGCATCTGTTATATTTCTCGAGTTTGATTTCTCAGTTCTGTATGTGCGAATAACTGATCACTCTCACATATATTAAAATAATTGAGCCCCACAAGTTTATAATGCGATTGGGTGCTTTCCTATGAAAACTAATCAAAACTTACGGCGATTTTCAAGTATATTTAATTTGTAGAAATATTTTAAAAATAAATAGCAACAGAGTAACATAGAGCTCTTCCCCTGTTAGAAGGAACATGCATTTCTTGTACACTTACGTATGTGTTGAATATTTGCGTAAATGAGGAGTGCGTGATGAGAACAGATTCCCCAGGAGATTCACGATTATAGTAAAGAAGAAACTAATAATGTTAAGCCTCCTTTATGAGATTTCTGTTAAAAAAAATCGAATATCAGCAATAAATTTTTTTTAAAAAAAAAAAGCATGTCTTCAGTTATATGATAAATCTCGGTGTTTATAAAAGCCACCAAGATTTCTTGAACAAAAGAACACGATAATACCTAGAAGTTCGTTAATTCCAAGTTATATATTTAGAATATATTTCTTATAATACTGGTAGAGCAATTAAATTTAGCAAACGCTTTGTGTTAATTACTTTACAAAATTATTATTATTCGTCATTATTATTTTAGGAAATTTTAAAATTTTATTTTTATGTACTAAAATTAATTTCAATTTTTTACGTCATGATTGAAAGTTTATTTGAAGAGATCCAAATAAATAAAAGGAAGCTGGCATATTTTTTTTATCATTTTTCTCAATTTGTTTTGTTTGTTCTTTTTCGGTCTCTATAAAAATATTACACAAAATATTCTTTTTAAAAAATTTTTAGAATGTGTGGCAAAGAAATTCGTGAATGGCTAGGGTTGTGTATTCCTTACAAAACATATAAAGAATTTCTTTTTTTAAAGAAAATAATTTGAAAAATTAATAAAAGCATAATGAAGTAATTGGTATATCAGTAAACTAATTCCAGAATTGCGAAAGAGGAATTTATACCATTTGCTCAAACTTTGAATATATTTAATTATATTGCATTTAGAATCTATTACCTGAACTATTTCGTAAGAAATGCCTTTTCTTCACTTTAATTTTAAATTTCGAAAAGCTTTGAAAGGGACACGCTTTACGAAATATAACAATGCAGCGAAGAGTATGAAACGGTGATACAATTCAGCTATTACTTCATAATATACCATAATTATATAAAAAAATATTTCTCGTGAGTGAGGGAGTGAATATTTACGTCGCAATATTCAGCAATTTGAGGGCTATTGCTGACAGAATTCGTAATTTTGAGCCATGGTCAAGTGTCGAGGCCGACACCTGAGCTGCCATCACTCACGCCTAACTATCGGCTATATAAACGAGTACTCAGCTTTAAAATATTTAGAAAAGCTTATCAACTTTGGTCTTTCTAGATTTTGAATTAGCGCATTTTTTCATATTCGAATATGGGAAAGAGGTGGTCATCCAAAATATCGTTCTCGTAATTTGACCGTGGCTCAAAATTACGGCATCCATTTACCAGTAGCCCTCAGACTGTTTCAGAGTAAAATATAAATTAAACCCAATGCATATTCCATTAATACAAAGAGATTCTTTGATGTATTTCGAATAAATGGCTATACAGAATGTTTGTGAAATTATTCGTCGCTCAATTGATCTACAGCAATTATAAAATTATATTTCTTATATATATTTCTTAAATAAAATCATGTCTATAATTTGAATATTTTTATATAAGAAATTTTTCAAGAAAATCTTGGAGCTTATAAAGCAATTTTACCCAGGGTGTACTTGCCATTTCAAAAGCTAGACGTTATCCCTTTTGCTAGAGACTACACATAAAAAGCCACAAACTTTTAGGTAAAAAAATGCTATTCAGGAATAGCATTAACACATTAATATCCAGTAACACAAACGGTCCCTGAGATAACTTGAAATGAACGACAGTGTGACTTATTCTTGAACTATAAACTACAAGGTTTGTTATAGAGTACTGTAAGAATAAATTTTCCAACACATATAAATTAATTTATTTTTAAAATATTATTATTTGTATTTTTCTTCCAGGATTTCAAAAATTTCTAAAATACGGATTAAAAAGTTAACTTTAAAATTTCCACTACCAAAACTGAGAGTTTAGTTCAAAACTTATGCCAATGGAAATAATGTAATGCACTCCCTCAGCCCTTTAATAACTTAGAGAAACGGTTGCGAACTCGGGCGTAGCATTGTCTCAGTCAAACAAACGGTTCAAAATGCTAAAGCAAATAAAGATCCGTCATACAGTAAGACTGATACACGTTATATCAGTCGACATGCCAAGTTCACCTGTTTGCGTTATGTTAAAGTTTGGAGATTTATTTGCCATCTGAAACATCTTCATCACTTGATCGTGACAAAGAAGATGCCATTTGACCATGAGGTTCACAACTCCGAAATAAATCGTTAATAAATAATTGCCGTGTAACTTCGAAACACCCTCACCTTCTTGCACGAGACTTGCGCGCTAAACGCTTCGATTCTGTGAAAAGAAAAAGATTTTAAGCAAGTTACCATAGCTTCTGTTAGATGCTAATATTCGGTACCAACAACAACCACCGAGAATTTAAGAAATGATATGACAGCTATCCAATACACTAAAAATATGCACTATATCCAGTTTATTTAGTGTATATATCTTATAATACTGGTTAAGCATTGTACTTTTCAAAAGTTTCCCATTAAATTACTTAAAACTTTGCCCAATATTTTTTGTTTATTAATGCTTGCAATTTTTATTTTGGGAATCTTTGAAATGTTAAAATCGAGCTAAAAATCGAATTTGGAAATTGTACCTGTTATTCAATTCTTAGTCTTAAAACAGTATAAATTTTATTAATAAGCAACGTATCGTTCCTAATCCTATTGTTCTACAACATAATAAAAATTTATGCGACAACAATATTAAAAAAAACAATCTGTCGAAAAGTAAAACGAAATATTTCTTTTAAACGTGCTTATATTTATAAAGTATTTATAAAGTTAGTAATTTACTTTACTTTTAATTTTAATTACTTTTTTTTATAAAGATCCTTTAATGTTTTAAGTGTTTTTCACCTTTATTTGAAATATACATTTTAAAAGCTGTATTTTTACTATTAAAAAAAAGGGACAGGAAATAAGAAAAAGAAATATTACGCTTATAAATGCAAATTTATTTCATTGAGATTCCATATACAATTTTAAATATCACATATTTTCCTTGTAGATTTTCATCTTCCTTCAATTCTTTGGAACTTTTTCTTCCCAGCCCTTTATATGATAAAATGAATTCGTTACCTGTAGGAATAATTTTCTAAAATAACCGATTAAATGTTGCAATTCTCATGTTATTGTATACAATTTAAATGTTATCTAGCGTTCTGTAATCAATAATTTTTAAATGATCACAAGGTTTACTTCTTGCCGTCTCACTTGAATTAATATATTGAAATTAAACTTGGACAACAAAATTGTTGCCATCTCTTTCACAAAAAATTGATTTAAGTAATAAAACGGATGATGCAATAATTATCGAAATACATTAGATATATATATACTGATGATAGCAGCGAGTTTTCAGTATTCAGTAGGGTAGGCTTTATATTTCCTACTTTTGCTTTACATCGATTTTTCATTCATCTGACAATAGATTTAAGTTATTCATTGACATACACATATGCATCGTGAGATCCTGAGTCAGTATCCGCTGACATGTGCGAGAAAATATCTCAACTGTTTTTGTTATTATTGAAGCCCGTTATTACGTACAGTCGCAGAAATCTTTGCGGTTTGGAAGATTTGCAGACGTCCAGAGCGTCCGTCTGCCTCGACACTTTCCCTGACTTCTCTGAAGCGTCGATGCCACTCAAAAGTTGGCGCTTTCCATAACATACTACAGCCTTGCACTTGCTTCAAAATTTCGAAAGTTGCTGTAGCCATTTTCCCCGAACGAGCATGAAATTTGTTATTTACTCTCTGCTCAATAAACGTAATTTCTTTCAATGGTCGGCTACTAAATGCATCCGCCTTCATAATACGACGCCGTGGCGAGCCACTGACCACGTGATTTGGGATAAACTTTTTTTCGAAAAGGGGAAGAATGCCGCTAACACAAAAATGTTATCCTATCAAATCTACTGCAAACGTTTTCTACGTTATAGGCTCAATACGGGAACTTTGAAGCTTTCCTTGTATTCAAATACTTTGCCAGGAAAGGACGTAACGAACCTATTATGCACGGGAAGTATTCACATCTGATTCTCTTGAGCTCCAGTAGAATGGGATCTGGAGATCTCGTTCTCAGTATTAAGAGAGGATGACATCAATTATTTTATTTTATCGATTTTCTTTTCAAATTAAAATAATTACACTACAGAATGGAAGAATTAAACATATTTTTAATTCCAAATTACATTAAACATCCATTACAAAAAAAGCTCAATAGTAAGAATTTACAACCTGTAAAAATTATTAAAAATCTTTTCATTCGTTTTTAAATTATAATAATATATTCAGTTTATAAAAAAAATTTGTTATATGAGAATTTTCTTCTGAATTGATTTTAAAATATTAATATTTTCCCATTCAAATCACATGAAAAATATCTGATAATTATATATTTATATATATGACGTGATTTCCTTAACTCAGTAAAATTACTCTAAATGTACAATGATTGTGTGATTAAACAACTTATAAACCAAATAATATTCAATAGAAACTGAACTAAAATGAATCAATGGTTGACACTCAACCATCTGATTGCAATCACTAAGCATTTTACGAAGTTTCCTACTATAACACCTTAATTTTTATCTTTCAAAAATTAAAATTTTCTATATTAAGAAACCGATAACTTTTAGTGAATGCTAATTTAACATTAAATCTTTAAAACGTTCCTCATTATAAAACATAGATTTTTTAAAAAATATTCATGGAAGTAAAAAAGGTAACATATTAATAACCATTTATTTATTTTTAGTCGGTTTTTATAAAGAGGAAATGAATTCCTTCTCAAAGTATCATAAAAATCTTTGCATACGTATACATTTAAAATATGCCATGTAGACCTAAACTATGTTCATCTTTTTTTACAGCAAAATTAATGAAAAATACCTTAGCAAATTATCTACAAAAATAATAATTTTTATGAACGAGAAAGTATTAATATAACTTAGAAATTATCTAAAAAATTCTTGCCACAAGTAATAATATGAGACTTACGCACAATGCAATCATCATATGCGTTATTAGATGTAATACTCGTACATCTGATTAAAGTTGAAAAAGGTAATAAATATAACCGATTTCTTAGTTGAGAAAAAATATTGCTATTCATGTCACACTCGGTACCAAATGACGGCAACCGAGATCTCATGAGAAAAAAGAGCGCGTCAGATGCAAAAAAGCATGCCCTTGCATGAATTAAAGTTAATTTATTCAGTATATGTTCCTGATAATAGTGGTATTCAACTAATTTTTTATAGTTTTCTAATTAAACATTTAAACCTGTTTTTCCCCAAAATGTCAATAATTGGATTTTTTTTTCTTTCTAGAAAAATTTAAAGTTTCCGAATCTGACTTGGACCTTGAAAGAAAAAAAAATTCCGAGAATTCAGTCGTCTGAAAGACTTCAAAATTCGTATTCTTACGACATCCGAATTACAGTCATTTAAAACAAGCAGAAACTTATCAGAATAGTTGCTCGAACAACCAGTTCGTATTAGACATAACGAATTTACAAAAATCGGATGGACTCGCTTATGATTCTCAAGAATAATTTGGAAGGTTTGAATTCATATTATGCGGCTTTTACTAAATACTATTTAAATGTTTCATTCTCACAAATAGTAGTTTATCGAGAATTATTTGTCATACACAGTGAAAGTTGGTTAATCTTTAACCCGATAAACTATCTTAAGGAAAAAGGTGTTACGAGTTTTAAAATAACATTAAACCTGTGGTTCGTGTTCCAGATACGGATAGTTTGTGATAAATAAAACATTCATTCTATTCAAGTAAAGGAACTGAAAGCTGTTTTAGCTCAGAACACTGGATTATTTGTCAACAGGAAAAATATTTGTTGTATGTAGCTAAGATAATTTATTGGTTTATTATCATTTAACCCGTTCAGGATCATGATCAAACATATGTGATCTCGCCTTTCTCCCTCCAGGGCTCCCATAAGAATTCTTAGTTTTCTCCCATAAAAAAGAAATCGACACACGATAGGTTGATTGGGGAGAGTCCAGTTATACAGTGAGTGTGTGAGTGAGTAAATATTAAAGTCGCAATTTTTAGCTACTCGAGGGCTTTTGCCCACGGAACACTTAATTTTGAACCATGGTCATGTAGCGGGGACGACGCCTGATCTGTCACTCCCATCTGCTAACATTCCCACCACCAAAACGGGAGGACGTTTAAGCATCGGCATATTTATGTGCATTAGCCCCTCTACACAACTGATCTTCAGGGGTACTAGGCTCGAACACAGGACACGAAGTTCACGTCAAACTATAGGACTACTAACATTAGTTACTTTTCCATTTGCTTAACCCACCGTTTGTTTTACCACTGTACGTTCGTACTCGATGCAAATAATAAACAGCCACCGCAATTTCCTGAAATGTAAATTATTAATTAATATATATGTAGAGTGGTTAACGGAGTTCGTGTTTCCTTGTGGAAACTTAACCTCCTATCGTAAAGATTGGGTGTAGCTTTTGTTGGCTTTACCTTAGCCTAGTACTGCAGAATAATATCGTGAGGATTTTTTTTTTGATTAGTTAGTTAGAATCGATAATATGGATGTTGAAAAGAAAGGGATGTGAAAAGAAAATTTTAATTGAAGGTAGCATTTTGAGTGTTTAGTTTATTCTTGCACTGTGCGCATCGGGGGACCGAGTGCGCTTGTGTGCGGGTTTAATCATTATTTTTATGAGAGCGGCTAGACCCGTCTAGTCGGAGTAGGTGCGCGAATGCGAGATGCCTGAAAATGTAGGGGTTTTGAAGTCCTTTGAGAGAAGCGGCGCCGGCCAATCGGGTTGCAGCCTCTCGAATTAATTAATATATTATGAAAGCGATCTAGTTCCAAGTTATATATTATGTGTTTATTTCTTAATATACTGGTGAAACATTGAAAATTTTGAATGCTTTTCTAATGGCTTTTAGAAAAAACCATTAGTATTTCTTACCATTTTTGCCAAAATCATTAATAAAAGAATATTTTTTCTAAATTTTAAAATGCTTTTTTAAATTGAGCTGAAAAGTTTAATTTGGAATTTTGCAGCATAGTTATTGAGAGTTTACTTGAAAGATGCATAGAAATAAAAAGAAAATAGGATATTATTCTATCATTTCACTCATAGTTTGCTTTGTTTTAATCGTTATCTTCAATAATAGTTAACGAAATATTTTTCTTTACCGATTTTGCAAACGTCTGGGGAGAAAGCTCGCGACCGCCGGAAATATGTATGATTTGCAGAAAATTTATAAAATATATTTTCGGTATTAGCTTAAGAAATACTTTTCCAAGTATGAAGCTACATAGTAGAAATCAGAATAGATATTCAAACAGTGCCTTAGGTAGTATATTTTCTTAATCGTTTTTCGATTACACTTATTCATTTTAAATTTAAACAGTATTTAATGCTTATTTGCATAAAAAAAACTTTACTTTTTAAGTTCCAATTTCGGTACACTTTTTCAAAAAGATAAATAATGCGAAATGTAATAATTCAACGAAGAGGAAGAAATGTTTGTCACAATTCAAAGGACTAACAACTGAATATTAAATAACCGATAAATCACTTTTAGAACCAAAGAACATTTAAAAAATTCTGATGGAAATTGAAGTTTCTGTGCTAATGACGCATTTTTTTAAAAACAACATATGCTTCGAAACTCATAATCTTAGCAGCATAAAAAGATCAGTGTAAAACCATGCCATAGACTAAAACATTTTTTTTGTGTATGTGATAATAGGCCGTTCTCTATAAGCAATTTTCATAACTCATTAAAATTAGTGTAATTGCACATTGTTTCTGCAAATAGACGGTAAATTAAACAAATGTTATTCGATAGAAACGAAATGATTCAAATGATCTCTTTTAGAAAGCTGATAACAAGCATTGTGCAATTTACGAACCTTTCTAATATAATTTTTGAATCTTTTACTATTAAACTGTGCTTTTTTCTATATTAAAAAAACTGTACATCCTATTGAATGTTGATTTAAATCTTTGAAATTTTCAACCTCAAAATGTAGAATTTATTTAAAAATATACATGAGAACCAAAAAGGTAGCATAATAAATAACAATTTCTATACTGTCGAATTAATTGGGACAAAAATGTTTTTCCTGAGTCAGTATTCGTTGGCATGTGTCAGAGAATATCTCAACAGATTCTTGTATTGTTGAAGCTCGTTATTACGTACCGTCGCATAAACCTTTCGATATTTTCATCGGTTTGGAAGGTTTGCAGACGTCCAGAGCGTCCGTCTGCTTCGAAACTTTCCCTGCCTTCTCTGAATCGTCGATGCCACTCAAAAGTTGGCGCTTGCGATAACACATCACAGCCTTACACATTCTTTAGAATTTTAAAAGTTTCCGTAGCAATTTTTCCCGAATGAACATAAAATTTGATATTCACTCTCTGTTCAATAAAAGTATTTTTTTATAATCGCCGTCTTTTAAATGCACACGCCTACAAAATACTACGCCGTGGCGTGGCCCCAAACACGTGAATTGGGACAAACATTTTTTTTAGAAAAGGGGAATGCCGTAACCCAAATTGTTGTCCTATCAACTCTACTGCAAACATTTTCTACTTTACAGGCTCAATACGAGAACTTTCGAATCTGTCTTCGTATTTAAATACGTTGTCAGGAAAGAACGTAAGGAACTTATCATGCACAGGAAGTATTGACACCTGCTTTTCTTTAGCACCAGTTGAATGGATCTGGAGATCTCTTTCCCCGTATTAACAGAGGATGAAAGCCATTATTTTACTTTATCGATTTTCTTTTCAAATTAGGATAATCCCACTACAGAATTGAAGAATTAAGCATATATTTTGTTCCGAATTCCATTAAACATTCATCACAAAAGTAGCTCAATAGTAGGAATGTGTATAACCTGAAAATTATATTAAAAATCTTCTCATCCGTTTTCAACTATAAATTATATATTCAGTTTTCAGTGCATTTATTATATGAAAATTTTCTTCCGAATTAATTTTTAAAACAATATCTTTTTCCGTTCAAAACACATGAAAAAATATGGCTGATAATAATATATTGATATCTATAGAACATTTCCCTAACTGAGTAAAATTACTCTATAAGTACAATGATTATGTGACTAAATAACTTATAAGAGAAATAGTATTCTATAGAAACTGAAACAATGTACGACACTCAACCAGCTGATTGCAATCACTAAGCATTTTTCGAAGTTTTTCTGCTTTAATACCTTAATCTTTATCTTTTCAAAAATTAAAATTTTCTATATTAAGAAACTAATAACTTTTAGTGAATGCCAATTTAACATTAAATCTTTAAAACGTTCATCAATTTAAAAACATTGAATTTATTTAAAGATATTCATAGAACTAAAAAAAGGTAACATACTAATAACCATTTATATATTTTTAACTGGTTTTTATAAAGAGCGAATGAGTTCTTTCAAAAAGTATCATAAAAATCTTTGTATAGGTATACATTTAGAAAATGCCATGTAGACCTAAACTATGTGCATCTTTTTTACAGCAAAAGGAATGAAAAATATCTCAGAAAATTATATACAATAATAATAAATTTTATGAACGAGAAAGTATTAAGTCTTTTTCACCTTTGTTTGAAATATACATTTTAAAAGTTGTACTTTTACTATTAAAAAAAAGGGATAGGAAATAAGAAAAAGAAATATTATGCTTATAAATGCAAGTTTATTTTATTGAGATTCCATATACAATTTTAAATATCACATATTTTCCTTTTAGATTTTCATCTTCTTTCATTTCTTTGGATTTTTTCTTCCCAGCCCTTTATATGATAAAATGAATTCGTTACCTGTAGCAATAATTTTCTAAAATAACCGATTAATTGTTGCAATTCTCATGTTACCGTATACAATTTAAATATTATCTATCGTTCTGAAATCAATAATTTTTAAATCATCACAAGATTTACTTTTTGCCGTCTCACATGAATTAATATATTGAAATTAAACGTGGACAACAAAATTGTTGCCATCTCTTTCACAAAAATTTGATTTAAGTAATAAAATGGATGTTGCAATAATTATTGAAATACATTAGATTTTTTCTGATGATAGCAGCGAGTTTTCAGTATTCAGTAGGGTAGGCTTTATTTTTCCTATTCTTGCTTTACATCGATTTTTCACTCATCTGACAATAGATTTAAGTTATTCCTTTAACACGCGGGAACGATATGTTGACACACACTATGCATGTTAAGATCATGAGTCAGTATCAGTTGACATGTGGCTGAGAATATCTCAACTGATTCTGCTATTGTTGAAACCCTTTATTACGTACCGTCGCAGAAACCTTTCCATGTTTTCAGTCATTTGGACAGTTTTCAGACGTTCAGAGAATTCGTCGGCTTCGACACTTTCCCTGGCAACTCTGAAAAGTTAAAGCCACTCAGAAGCTTGCACTGACGATAATGTATCACAGCCTTACACTTGCTTTAAAATTTCCAAAGTTTCTGCAGCAATTTTTCACGAACGAACATAAAATTAGATATTCATTCTTTGCTCAAAAAGCGTAATTTCTTTTGATAGTCGACTACTAAATGCTTCCGCCTACAAAATACAACGCCATGGCGAGCCACTGACCACGTGATTTAGCACAAGCATTTCTTTTTATAAAAGGGGAATGCCGTAACACAAAAATATTATCCTATCTACTCTACTGCAAACATTTTTTACATTATAGACTCAATACTGGAACTTTTGAATATGTCCTCGTACTTAAATACTTTGCCAGGAAAGGACGTAACGACCTATCATGCATGTGAAGTATTCACGTCTGATTCTCTTGAACGCCAGTAGAATGGGATCTGGAGATCTCGTTCCCCTCGTTCTCGAGGATGTCAGAAATTATTTTACTTTATCGATTTTCTTTTCAAATTAGGATAATCCCACTACAGAATGGAAGGATTAAATATATTTTTAGTTCCGAATTACATTAAACATCCATTGCAAAAAAAAAAGGCTCAATAGTAAAAATGTACAACATGTAAGAATTGTTAAAAATCTTCTCATCCGTTTTCAACTTATAACAATACATTCAATTTAAAATAAATTTGCTATATTAAAATTTTCTTCCGAATTAATTTTTAAAACATTAACTTTTCCCGTTTAAAACACATGAAAAAAATATGGCTGATGATGATATATTGATATCTCTCTACTCTCTATAGGACATTTCCCTAACTCAGTAAAATTACTCTAAAAGTACAATGATTCTGTGACTAAATAACTTATAAAACAAATAGTATTCAATAGAAATTGAACTAAACGAATCAATCACGACGCTCAAACAGTTGATTGCACTCACTAAGCATTTTACGAAGTTTTTCTTCTATAATACCTTAACCTTTATCTTTTCAAAAATTGAAATTGTCTATATTAAGAAGCTAATAACTTTAGTGAATGTCAATTTACATTAAATCTGTAAAACGTTCATCAATATAAAAATAGAATTTACTTAAAAATATTCATAGAAGTAAAAAAGGTAACGTAAGAACCATTTAGTTATTTATAGTCGCTTTTTATAAAGAGGGGATGAATTCTTTCTAAAAGTATCATAAAACTCTTAGTGTGTGTGTGTATAGGTGTACATTTAGAATATACCATTTAAACCTAAACTATGTGCATCTTTTTTACAGCAAAATGAAGGAAAAATATCTTTGCAAATTATCTTTAAAAATAATAATTTTTATGAATTAGAAAGAATTAATACATAACTTGGAAATTATCTGAAAAATCTCTTGCCACATATAGTAATATGATAGTTACACACAATGCACTCAGCATATGCTTTATAACAACCCCCTTTTTAGAAGTAACTCATCGGATGTAGGTTCAAAATTGTAGTCTATACTACCAGACACAATACGTGAATTCTCCCACTTATAGATTAAGAAAAAATTATTCCTGCCCATGTCACACTCGGTACCAAAATAAGGCAACCGAGATCTCTTGAAAAAATAGAGTACGTCAAATGCAAACCTCATACCTGGTCAATGAATTGAAGTTGATTTATTCAGTATATGTTCCTGATAATAGTGGTGTTCAACTAATTTTATTATAGTTTTCTAATTTAATATTTAAACCTGTATTATTCCAAAAATGTCAATAATTGGATTTTTTTCCTTTATAGAAAAATGTAAAGTTTCTGAAACTGAAATTGGCCCTGAAAGAAAAAAACATCACGAGAATTCAGTCGTCTGAAAAACTTCAAAGTTCTTACTCTTACGGCAGTAGTCATCCGAATTAAGTGATTTAAAACAAACAGAAATTTATGAGATAATTGCTGAAAGAACCAGTTCGGATTAGACATAACGAATTTACCTAAACAGGATGGACTCGCTTATGATTCTCAAGAATTCTTTGGAAGTTTTGAATTCATATTATGCGGTTTTTATTAAAAACTATAGCAATATTTCATTCTCACAAATAATAGTTTATCGAGAATTATTTTTCACATACAGTGAATATTGGTTTTTCTTTAAGCTGATAAACTATCTTAATAAAGAACGGTGTTACCAGTTTTAAAATAACATTAACCATGTGTTTCTCTCGTATTCCAGATATGGATAATTTGTGATAAATAAAACATTCATTCTATTCAAGTAAAGGTGCTGAAATTTGTTTTCGCTGAGAATACTGGATTATTTGTCAACAGGGCAAATTCCTATATGTGATTTCACTTTACTTGTTCTAAAGTCCATGATCCCACCAATGGGATACGAGTTTTGAACATATTTATATTAATATTTATAAGGCCGTAAGAATGTGATTCTTTTAAACGTAAAATTAGAAAGAAAATATCTTAGAAAATTGCTACAAAAATATATATCGCTAACAATATTTGAGGCAATTGTACAAAACGCCCTTATCTTATAGATTATATCCGTACAATCTACTAGGTAAAAGAGAATAAAAAAATTAATCCTTTCTGCAAAAGACTTTATGTAAATAAGGGCGTCGCTATTAACAAAAAAAAAAAAAATGAAGTTCTGGATATATCTCGCACTCACTAGCCAAGAATGGCCATCGAGTTTTCTTGAATAAATTTGCTTAAGGTTTCTGGCAGAGATAGCAAAAATAGAATTCTGATTCATTTATTTAGTATTTGCTTTTAATAACAGTGGTGGATCAATGACTTTTTTAAAGTTTGCAGTTAAATTACTTAAAACTCTTTTTCCTAAAATATCAATATTTGATTTCTTTATTTGCAGAAAAAATTAAAATTTTAGGAAACAAAATTTTCAGTGAAAGAAAAAAAAACTCAAAGTTGTTTGTCGATAAATCATCAAATTTCTTAAATTGTCTGCGTGTCTCACAGAAATGTTGTACCTTAAGGGAAAAAAAATTATCATGGAAACTTTTACTTGAACAACCATTTGGGTGTAGACCAGTGCTTCTCAAACTTTCAGTATTGGCGACCCAATTTTTAATCATAATTATTATTGCCACTTTGCTCAAAATTGCCACTTAAACCCAGATGCCTAAAATGTGGAGAGGTCCATCAGACGGCTGAATGCCAAATTAAACGGGTCGAAACACGTTTCTGTATAAACTGCCAGGCCTTTGGGCACCTGGCAAATTATTCCAAGTGCCCTCTTTTTCCTAAACTCCGCAAAGGAACCTCTAACAAGACAAATTACACTCATATTGTTAATAGCTTAATCAGACCGAACACCTCTTTTGCGCAAGCAGCCCAAAATCAAATAAAACCTTCTACTTCCACCGCACCCCAACATATGGCGTCACGCGTCGGAAAAGTTCCCGCAATAAATCACTCACAAGCTCAGGCCGTCAAATCTCACGCTTCCCTCCAAAAAGCTCCAAAAAATAGCAATAATCATTGCATGAACCTAATTACCTAAACACTTTCCCAGACGATCTAAGCGCTCTCAACTCTTGCACAACAAATAAGTAATATGAATGTTACAGAAACCGCTCTCCAACCAACCTCCGCTAAAAGTACAAAAGAAAAACAAAAACAAACATTCTACGCCTTATTAGAGGTCATTTATAATGACATTGATGTTTAGACACCCTATGCATGGCCTAACATCAATAATTCAAACATCATCAACTTAGAAATTTATACTCCACTAGCTCACCACAAGAGGCCTAGGAGAATTATCCTAGTCTCTTATTATCCTCCGTAATTGTACTACCTCTCTTTCACCTGTCGGTGAATGACCCAGTTAGCAAAAATTTTCTTATTTTGTATTTATTTTCTTCATTCAATATTATATTCTCTTCGCTGCACCC
This sequence comes from Trichonephila clavata, assembly GCA_019973975.1. Lineage (NCBI taxonomy): Eukaryota > Metazoa > Arthropoda > Arachnida > Araneae > Nephilidae > Trichonephila > Trichonephila clavata. The sequence continues at coordinate 7,064 of BMAO01014399.1, read as the reverse complement.
CACCAGGCAATTCCCTTTTCCCTACCCCACTCTTTAATTTATTTTCTGTACAGCCATTTCAGAGGAGACTCACTAAGCTTTACCATACAACAGCAGTGCTCCCTTTCTACCAACAGAACCGACCTCGTAAATTACCATGACCGACAGCCCTGGCTCTAACAAACAATTACGTCATCGCTCTCAATCAACCTGCCAAATGCGAGTCTCGGCGTTCGTTAGAGACAGCCCTGGATCTCCATCCATCACCCATGACAGCCTTCGACTTCATTGCCTGCACCCGATGTTCAGTGTTCACGGGCGCCATCTCGCGGACTGCGAAATCAACCAAAATAACTTTTTTATTCTAATTAAATCAAGAGACTCTTTTTCTTCCTATAGACTAATTTTAGGACTCTGATACAATAATTTAGATATGGGACGGAGGGTTCCTCGAAAATCCAGTGCCCAATGAACCTCAGCGCATAGAATAACTTAAGACAAATTATACAAACCTATATTCAGGAACTTTTCAATTTTTCTTTGATTATATGAGAAAAACTCCAATCAAAAACTGAACTAAAATGCTTCAAATGTGCGTGATTTTCTAAAAAGGACACAAACGATGCCAGTTTTAGCTCATTTAGGCTCCTTGGCGCAGAAGATCAACTCACAAGAACTCTTGGCACTGTCGGATCCAAGTAGGGCTCTAATCCTGTTAAATCAAGCTTATTTGGGTGCCTGCCCAAATAACCCGATAGATAAACCTGCTCTGTGCCCCGTGTGACTGCTCACGGTTGAGAAGTGTATTCAATATAAAAATATGGATGTTAGTTCTAAAAAAAATTTAACTTAAACGATTTGATTATGCTTTATACGTTTGAGAATACTCAAAAATAAATCTTGACCAATAATCCTTCAAAGTGTTCTCTGTGCTTTTGAAATACCATAACACTCTATTACATGAAAAAAAAAACGCAACAGAAATACATGATTTACAACTTCCCTAAATGAAAACAAAACATTAGAAAGGGGACGGTACTAACCATACCAATATTTTCGAAGGTCAATTAGATGATCAGCAAATATGTTCTACAGTCTGGGTGAAGAGTGAATGAAGTCTTCCTTTTATTTCTGCAGCAAACGCACTGTATTTCAATAATAATTAAAGTAAAGATCCAGCCGTTCGTCCAATCACAGATCGTGCCATTTCTTTCCACTTCCACAAACAGTCTGAGAGTTTCTGTCTTTCCGAGAATACCGTTATTTAGATCGCTCTCACCATGGTGAGCGGACTGCATCCGCTCGTTATTTTATAGTAGGCCTTTTGCTATTTCCCATTAATTATTATTTTCATACTTTATCAATTTTTCTTCTAAAATCTCTTTAAGCAATTGCGATTTAAGTACATAACTTTTCAAAATTCTGCTGAGGAGGTACATCCCTTAAGGGAATAGGAACTCCCTAAATTACACTTGCCATGACTGTGATGAATTTTTTTCTTCTTAAAATTTTTTTGATTCCAGGTCTGGTTGTTTTTTCTCTTCTCTGAAAGTGTAGTAATTTTGGTTCAAAAAGAAAACATAATAAAAAGTCTCTTATCATGGGACTACAGCAAATCAAACAAAATGTTTTTTATATGGTTATAGGGTCAAAGATAGCTAATAAGCGTGTTGAGGCTTTTATATTCGTTGACGTAACATTGCCAGATGGCATGTATAATTTATATCAATGTAAAAGTGTGTTCTTTATTACGTTAAAAAGTATTTTGTTTTACTTCATGTAAGTAATTTAATTTTTTTAAATCTTTTAATTTTGATATCCTGTGGCCCTTTTCGAGGGGGGAGCACCTCACAGTTTGAGAAACGCTGGTGTAGACAATACAAACTATCAAACACCTTTTTTCGGTATATATATATATATATATATATATATGGCATCGATGGATGTGGAGTCGTCATCAAATCGAATCTCTCAACAACAAAAACAGGCAATCTTCGAGCGCAGGCGCAACTGATCCAAACCGAAACCAAAACTTTCGGAGAAGAGAGAAGACAGAGAGAGATGAGCAGCGAGAGGTCTTGACGAGAAGGTCGGAGAGCTAACGCAGCTGAAAGGAAAAGCAACCGGGAACCGACTGGCTGAGAAGGGACCAGATACCCTATGCTAGAAGTGTTGTGACGCGAAGGTCACCCATGCTTCACCTGAATTTACGTGTTTTACCATTGTGAACTGTGGTATGATAAGAGAGAAAGAGACTGAGGTCCGCGAGCAGGCGTTCCCGGCTTCATTACATCATGGAACTATATCTGTTTTTAGAAATTAGCTACTTTTCTTTAATTGTTAAGTTTTAAATAAATCAGAAGGAAAAAAGCTTTAGGCCCTTGTTGTCTCCCACAAATTATGGGGCTCGCCCGGGATAGGGATTTTGAAAATTTTAGAACGAGTGAACAAAAGAAGCGTCCGTGGAGGAGACGCGCCGCCATTTTTTAGAAGATTTGCTCAACCTGTGTAGAGGTTGAATTTCATTGGAAACCAGCGTGAATATTCCGCCTGTGAACTAGTGATAACACCTGCGAAGAGGTGTTATTTTAACAACGAAGAACTATTTTTTCCGTTCTAACGATATAACCTGCGAAGAGGTTGTGGAAACTGTGATCATCTGTGTAGAGGTGAATCAGTGTTTTTCATCTTATTGGATACATCGTTCGTGCGAACAACAAGGGAGCTAGAAAAAAAAGGTAGGATCTTTCCATATTTTTTCTAAAATGTATAAAAACGCTCTTAAAGAGGTTCTCATAAGAGTTGTGGAGAGCTAGATGGTACTGTGGAGAGTACAGACACCGTAGCTAAACTAAAGACTAAAATTGAGAAGAGTAGTACATTTGAAAGTGATGCAGATTTCGTTAAAACTTTAATTCAAAACTATATAGATGAGAGGGTATCGCGAAACGAAAGACAGGCAACTTTAGAAAATCAGAAAATTGAGCTCGCAAAACTACAGATAGCACAGTTAGAAAAAGAAGTCGATCTTCAGACGACTAAAAATAAAGCATTAAGTTTAAATCCTGCAGCTAAAACCGAAGAGAACAGGTCGAAACAGACATAGAAAATATGATAAAAAGCATTAAAACTTTATCTCTTCCTGCTTCTCACCAGATCTGAAAACTTCAATCTGTTCTTTCAATCATTAGAACGCGCATTTTTAACCAAGAAAATTAATGACGAATATAAATCTGAAATTTTAATAAATCTTCTGGGCGAAAGAGCACATAATGTCTTATTGTATATTAAAAAGGAGGAATTAAATGACTATGATAATTTCAAATCCATAGTATTCAGAGAATTCCAAGTGTTTAAACTCATTTAAAAATGCTGTAAAATCATCAGGCGAGACATACATCCAATTGCTGCAAGATTGACGGCAAACTTCCAATATTATTGTTCATTAAGAAAAGTTAATTCCTTTGAATCTCTAGGTGATCTTTTAATTTCTGATAAATTATTTGAAACCTTAAATAAGGAAACCGCAACTCATATTGGCATTTGAGAAGCGGAAGATTGGTTTAGGCCTATTGATTTAGCTAAAGAGTGCGATATTTATATTTCATCTAGAAGTGGATCGCGTAAAGAAATTCCTATTGCTTGTGGATATACCGAAGACCCCTTTAAGAATAGATCACGAAATTATAAAACAAAGAGTAGAGATAGCTATCCCCAAAATCTTGAAAGACAAAATAATATTTGCTACATATGCGGTGATTCATCTCATTACGCAAGAAATTGTCAGAAGCGTTTTGAGCCTAAAGAATCTAACAGCCACATCTATGATACAAAAAACGCGAATAGTTTGAAAGTTAAAGTGAAAAACCACAAAAAAGCGATGAGTTCACATAACAGCTCCAATACGTAAACATTTTTGTAGAAAACCAGCCCGTAACAGCCTTGATTGAATCAGGTTGCCAGATCCCAGTTTTAAATTCCTCGCTAATTAGTTCGAACGAACCCTCCGAAGGAAGCATAACATTTACCACATGTTTTGGGGAAACGCGAATCGTAGGAGTTGCATCAATAGACATTTCTCTTAATCAGCCTCTCCCGGTTTAAGTGTTCGAACAGCAATATCACGACCTTGACCGAAGAATTTATTATACTTCCCAGTACATAAATAAAGAAAATAAGCCACGCGAAGAGCAATGTTTTGTTGAATGAAAGAGAATCCTCTTTAGGTGTTTATTCTATTTTTTCTGTTGCAAATGTGATTGAAAATTCTAGTTATGATTTGTCACATGTTAAAAACTTTAATATTAGAAATGATTTGATTCTCTTATTAAGAATTATAAACCTAATAAAATTAAGAGTACAAAGTTAAAAATGAGTTATTATATTGAAAGATGATATTCCTGTGTGTCAGAGAGCCAGACGTTTATCGTATTCTGAGAAATTACAGGTAAACGATCAAATTGATGAGTGGTTACAACAGGGCATTATAAGGGAAAGTTGTTCTGATTATTGTTCACCTATAATATTGTGTAAGAAAAAGGATGGTAATTTAAGAATCTGCATTGATTATCGCAAAATTAACTCTTAAACTGACAAAGATCGGTATCCTTTACCCTTAATAGAAGAAGTTCTAGATCAGTTGCAGTCTGGAAATTTCTTCTCAACTATTGACTTAAAAAACGGATTCTTTCACGTTGAAATGGAAGAAAGAGTAAAAAATTTACTTCATTCGTCACACTTAATGGGCAATATGAATTTAATAAAGTTCCATTTGGTCTTTGTAATAGTCCGAGTGTTTTTTAAAGATTTATCAATCACGTTTTCCGAGACCTTCTTAAAGAGGGAGTTGTCATATCTACATGATGATATTATTATCCCTTCTTCGGATGAACTTGACGGGTTAAACCGTTTAACCAGGGTGTTAAAAACTGCATCTGAATATGGATTAGAATTAAATTTAAAAAATGTAACTTCCTCAAGTCAAAGATTGAATTCTTGGGACACATAATTGAAAAGGTACAATTAAACCTTCTTTGGACAAAACCAAAGCAGTTCAGAATTTTCCAGAACCTAAAAACGTGAAATCAGATCCAAAGCTTCCTTGGACTGTCAGGTTACTTTCGGAAGTTTATCCAAAATTATTCCATAATAACCAAACCTCTTAGTGATTTACTACGAAGATAATGCTGTGTTTCATTTCGGACCTGAACAGCAATTAGCATTTCAAACTTTACGACAAAAACTTTCTGAAAATCCGTGCTTCATATTTTCAAACAAGGTGCAAAACTTGAATTGCATACTGATGCCAGTAAATTTGGTTATGGTGCGATTCTGTTACAACAATCAGACGATAGTAAATTTCACCCGTACACTATTTTAGAAAGAAAACCACTCCCCAGGAGGAAAAATATTCAAGTTATGAACTTGAAGTTTTGGCTATAATCGAATCTCTTAAGAAATTTACGAACTATCTCGTTGGCAACAAATTTAAAATGTAACTGATTATTCAGCATTCCAAAAAACTATGAGTAAAAACAATTAACTAAAATTGCTAGATGGTTAGTTTTAGAAGACTTCAATTATAAATTACTCATCGTTCAGGCAAACAAATGGGAATGTAGATTGTTTAAGCCGTTATCCTGTAATGACCATAACATATGATGAAATAACCACTAAACTTGCAAATTGTCAGCGAAATGATGAGTACATTAATTCATTAAAACCCTTTTAGAAAATAAGCAAATTAATGATTTTGCTGTTAAAAATGATGTCCTATATAAAATTGAAAATGATAATGATGTTTTAGTAGTACCTCAACAGATGCAAACAGAAATTGTTAAAAATATTCATTCTAAAGGACATCTAGGTATCAATAAAACAGAAAGCATAGTAAAACAAAGTTTTTTTATTTTCCAAATGTTAGAAAATGTGTTGAAAATGTTATTAATAATTGTATTGAATGCATTCTTGTAAACAAAAACGAGGGAAAGGTGAAGGGTTGTTAAATCCTTTCCTAAGGAAAATATCCCTCTTACTACTTACCATATTGACTTTTTAGGTCCTTTGCCATCTACAAATAAAAACTATAACCACATTCTTTCAATAATAGATGCATTCACTAAATTCGTATGGTTATATCCGTAAGTCCACTTCTTCCCGTGATGCTCTAGAGAAACTTAAACAACAAGAGATTACATTTGGTAATCCTCATCGTATCATAACAGATAAAGGTACTGCATTTACTTCAAAAGAATTTCGAGAATACTGTGAGAATGAGAACATCCAACATCAAGCATAACAACTGGAATACCCGAGGGAACGGACAGATCGAACGGATTCATAGTTCTCTATCCCAATTTTAGCCAAGCTATCCATTGATGACGCATCTAAATGGTACAAGTTTGTTCCAGCCGTACAGAGAACACTCAATTCAACAATTTCACGAAGCACTCAGATGTCACCGTTTCAACTTTTAACCCGTGTAAAGATGAGGACCAAACAAGATCTTGAAATTCTAAAACTATTGGAAAGGAAATCTTGGAGATATTCAACGAAAATCGTGAAAAAATTCGAGAGGAAGCCAAGCGAAACATTCTGAAAATGTAAGAGGAAAACTGTCAAAATTTTATAAGAAACGGAAAAAGGCGTACCAGTAAGAGATCGGAGATATCGTCGCCATCCAACGGACACAGTTTGGAACTGGCTTGAAGCTGAGGCCTAAGTTTTTGGTCCCTATGAAGTCGTAAAAGTAAAACCTAAGGATCGATATGATGTCAGAAAGATTGGACTGCATGAAGGACCCAATACTACATCCACAGCAGCAGACCACATGAAGATGTGGGGAGAAACTGTCTAATCAACAAAATTATGCTATGTTAAATCTTTGTGTATTTGTTGTATAGTCCTTGTCTGTTCCGTGTTTTTTTGTATGTTTCAGATTCTCTTCTGGTCTCCATGAAAAGAATCAAGTACCGCTGCGGACAGCGTACGGTCAGGCTCTCCGTTGTGGCATCGATGGATGTGGAATCATCATCAAATGGAATCTCTCAACAACAAAAACAGGCAATATTCGCGCGCAGGCTCAA
>BMAO01014398.1:0-19777 GCA_019973975.1 Trichonephila clavata | reverse complement strand
ATAATATACACATGAAAATATTTGTGAAAGTCGGCAGAAAAATTTCAATGTTATTGGTTTCTTCACTAACTTTGCTCTTAGAATGCAATAATTTATTGCAGTGTTCTTCAAACTTTTTCAATTCACGAAGTTCTTCGAACTAAGAGGTATTTTTGGGAACACCAATCCCCTCCCTCCACACATACTCTTAGAAAAATATATCTTGAGATAACATTTAAGGTAGATCAACATGCTACATGTCCTTAAAATGAAAACAATAGACGAAAATTGCATTAATTATTGTAAAATTTTTTTAAAAAATAATAATAATATATTTTAATTATTAATACTACAGGGTGATTCTTAAAGAGGTAATATAGTTTCAACGCACTATAAATCAAAAACAATTTAAGATACTGCATGTTACTTGTAACAGAATTAATTATATGGGATTATTTAAAATTCTGTTTGGGACAGTCACAGATGTTCCATGAGGGAACACTTAGTCACATGACTCACATGGATTTAGTAATCCATTCCAGCCCTAACGCGTGATAAGGTATTTGAATCAAGTCCATCGATAGCGGTTGCAAAATACTGCTTCAGCTCCGCCTAAATCAACAGGATGGGGAGGGAAGAAATCACAATGAGTTGTTCGAACTTCTGGATGACCATTGAGTAAGTGTAAGTGGCAAATTGTAGTCCTTGACTTGCCCAATCAATCGGTGATGGAGATGTTCTTTAAGATAATCTCGCAAGCTGGCCGACCAGTGTGGTGGTGCACCATCCAATTGGAAAAAAGTTGTCAATGCCGTCCTGCAACACTGTGGCATCAATCAAAGAGAGTTAACAAATCCAAAAAAGTGGCTCCCGTGACATCCCATTGAACACAAAAAGCCTTTTCATCAGCAAACTCCGCCATTTTGACTGACTAGTCATATGACACACATACTATTGCCTACGTCACTTCTGTCAGGGGTAAGCCACTAAGAGTATATCTAAATACGGTTCACTGAGGTGATGCCTGTTTTTGATTGTTACTGTTTTACAGCATATGGAAACCGTATATTTCTTTATGAATCCCCCCATATTTTTACTATGTTCGGGTGTCATCTACGCATGTATTATATTTAGTAACTGGTATATGTACTCCCATTGTTTCTTACACAAACTGTCAAGTTTAGGTCTATTGTAGTTAACTGCAGTCGTATTTCGAATTCTGCTTTTAATTTGCCTTTATATATAAATTGTATATACGTTAAGATTTAATTCTGTCTTATTTTTACTATGTTCCGGGTGTCATCTACGCATGTATTATACTTATTAACTGGTATATGTATTCTCATTGTTTCTTACACAAACTGTCAAGTTTAGATCTATTGTAGTTAACTGCAGTCGCATTTTGAATTCTTTTAATTTGTCTTTATATATAAATTGTATACACGTTAAGATTTAATTATTCTGTCTTAAATATGTTGTTTGGAATTACATTAAAATGTTTATAGCTGAGTGAGAAATTTCTATTTATTCTGTATGAATTTGCAACCAAAAGACCCGCAGGCCACATAGGATCCTCAGAGGGTTTTTTTTGCGGCCCTCCGAGACTGGAAACCAAATAGACAGAAAGTGTTCTATCTATATGGGTTAAGACATATTTGGGAGCAGTTTATTTTTACATGGAGGAACAATAAGAATAAATATAGATGCAAATTCGCTGGCATTAACTTGCAATCTATGCTAATTTCAAAAACTGATCTCACTCCTAATTTTTAAAAAAATATAGAAAAATATATGTAATAGTGTTCATTTGTTTCATTAAAAAGATTCTAAAATTAAATGGGCATGCAGCTATAAATACCAGATTAGCACAATAAATAAACTGAGTAAAACTGTGTTACTATTTTATTTAACTTATATTATTTATTTTTATGGTACAATTTTTTCCATTTCTGAGATGCAAAGTTAACCAACAAATGCAATCATTTTAAAGTGGTGTAGTTTCCTTCGTTTCCACAAAGTGATCCTCGATCCAAAAATATTGCCCACAGCTAGTTTAATGTAGAGAAATTTGTATGGTATACTAAAACGTGGCAGGAAATTATAATAAAGAAGAAACTGTGTGGGAGTTCAATGTAAGCTGATATGCATTTCTGTTCTCTTAAAATAGACGATCTTAACGCTTGAGGATCCTTGAAAGGGGTTAGCATACAATGGCTCTTCCTAGAGCATTTCATAAATGCTCTGCCGTATTGAGATCTGGATACCTCATTGGTCACTACATAAGGCGCCCTACATAAGACACCCTCTTCTCCCATGTAATCATCAACAAGTGTAACTGTGAATGGTAGTACGTCATCGTTTATAAAAATTAATTAGTTTATCACAACCCTCAATAAAGCTGCCAATAAGTTACCAGAATCTTGTCGCTACAGCTTTTTGCCATCACTGTAACAGAAGATAAGATGTAGAGTAGCACATGCGCATCCCTCCGTATACAAGGATGCTAGTGCCACTCAAGTGGTTAATTTCTCGGGTATTTGCAGATTGATACCATGTCCTAGGTTCTCTCCAGATGAAAACTCTTCGAGGATAACTTTGTATTCTGAATTGTGATTGGCCGCTGAAGAGAACACGACGGCAATTTTCTTCTTTCCAATAGTTGAATTCACGGCTCCCAGATAGACGGACTTTTTAGAGAAAATGCTTAATAGGAACACCCACCACTGGTTCCTGGGTGTAAAGAGCCTTTTCTCGTCTAACCATTTATATACGGTGTTTCTTGATGACATTGTTCCAGATGCAACAGCAAGGTCTTGAGACAGCTGCCTGACAGTAATAACTCTATGACGATGTGCATTTATAGTTACATAGAGATCCTCCACAGTTGTAATTCTTGTGAGATCTTGTCCAGTTCTAATGATCCCGACTGATGCCTGAAACTGTTACTATAACCTGGAGACCTCCATATGGAACACCTGTGAGTCACACCAACGAGTGACTTTTACCCGTAACTGTCCAGCTTTTTAGCCTACTAATGGCTTTCCACCTCAATTTATCATTTAAATCAAGGGCGTCAAACTCAAAGGGTAATTGGGCCAAACAAACTAGGTTAAACTTTAGGTAGGCCACAAAAAGATCAATATTCATAGAAACGTAAGCTTATTTCGAATAATACATTACAATAAACAGAAATACAGGAACAAGAAAAGTTTATAGTTTGCGTCCTGAAACTTGACATGTCTTCTCTTCAACTATCTTTTCTATTTCGGGATAAATTTTGATATTTTATTATTTTTTTTATTGTAGACCGATATACTGGTCGGGCCACAAAAACTTTTCGTAGTGGGCCGCGAGTTAGACAACCCTCAGTTCTAAAGTATTCATATCCAAGAAAAAATTTATTTAAAAAAAAATATCCAGGCGCCATCTGTTGCAGCTAATCTTAATAACGTCAAAAATGATATTAAATACTCCTGATTTAAATGATATAAATTAGTCATTGTAATTGCAATCAGTGAAGCTGGTGTTGTTTTCTTTAAAAAAAGGAAATCCCCCCACACAAAAGTTCGGTAGTCTCAGAAAACTTCGGCTTTTCAACTTCAAATTTCATTTCTATCTTTACTTTAGAAAAAATTGACCCTCTTCCTTATATTAAATAGACACTTGAAAATTGAAATTATACTATGTAACATCACTTTATAAAACAATACTTGTAGATATTTCTTTTTGTTGCAAAAAATGTGTTTGCAACTTTATTTTTGGACATCAGTGCATATACACTGACCGAAAGTCTAAAGAAATGTGATACATATTTTCTGTTATTTCACTCCTTTAAAAACATTAGAAAACTCTTAGAAAAAAATACAATAAATGCAGATGTATTATTGATTAATATACACTGCAACATAAGATGCTTCAAATTTGCAGATTGATAGATCAACTCATTAACGTTATTGTTTTTAACTCTGTGATGTACTTTGCTGTTTGTTGTTCAAATGAACAATTTAAAAACGATCATTAAGATAATTTATGAGTACTTCAACGAAAGGAAAAAAAAATATTGGTTTAACTGTTTTAAAAGAGACTTGCTTAATATCTTACATAAATTGTTTACTATATCGATTTCCTTTGGGGCATAAAATAATTCAGCATTTAAACATCGATTTTGTCAACAATTTAACTAAAGTTTAGTTGTTTGGAAGCCATTTCTTATGCAAATATTACGATTTTCAAAGAAATGTTTCATTATATTTAATAACCATGGAACGAGAAAATAAATTTGTTTCCCATTCTGAGAATCAAGAATGGGAATGTATTTGACGTACATGCTAATGATCTAAAAGACGCAATTTATTTTAAACGATATTTCGATCAAGAATAACAAGGAATGGTAAGTAATTTTTTTAAAAAAAATGTTTGATGATCTTGTTTAGCTAAATGAGACTGCATGAAAAATATATTGATTCTTTCTTTGCATGATAATTTTAGAATAATTTTAAAGTAATTCAAAAACACTGCACAAATCACGAACTTTATTTTCATACAATCATCACAAATCAAAAGTCTACTTTTCTTTTATTTTCTGGTATAATTTAAAAAAGGAAAATGGATTTTTATATGCAACGCAAAGGTTATATGGTCATAATTTTATTTTTTAATATGAACATTGCATGAGTGTCTTATTTTGTAAAAACAACATTAGGAAAGTTGCGTATAAAAATATAAAATGAATTGGAAAAAGCTGTATCACATACTATATTCTGTGAAAAAAAATTGATTATTCTGAAAGAATAGAGAGAATTTATTGTAGAATAGAGAGAATTTTATTGTAGAGAGAATTTAATATGTTTTCCTTAACATGCTGGTATATTTTTCCATAACATCATCACTGTACGAGCAGTTATCATTAATATGTAATAGGATTTTGGTTGCAAATTTTTATTTTATTTTGACTTGACTTTTTTATTTACGTCATCCGCTGAAATAACATGAGAGCTGTTGGCAATAAACCTTGTAATTGAAACGATGATGACACCTGAGGTCGCATCCATCCTTTTAGCTTTTACACCAGGGGTCGGCAACGTATGGCACGCGTGCCACATGTGTCACGCGTAGCAATTCTCAGTGGCATTTTGCACTACTTTACAAATTTGTCCTTTTTTGCATGAATGGAAGAAAGTAAATTTCTAATGGACCTTATTTGACAAATATATACAGAATTATGGACATTTACGTAAATACAAAAAAATATATGAAAGATATTTCTAAAAATAAATTTATAGTTGTTTTGTAAATTATTGAATGTCATTGCTGTATAGAATTAATTGTTAGAAGAGAGAAAATTGAGTGTATTCTGCTTTCTGCTTTTGGTTCCACATATCTAAGTAAAAATCCCTTCCTCGTATGAAAAAAATTTCGAGTCAACAAAGAAATTGTTTAACAACTGAATGCTCAGAATCGTGTCAAATTGAAAGTCACACATTATATCCCTGATTTTGCAATATGAAAGTTGAGCGGTGCAAGCACTAGGGCCGCATTGAAATTTTTATTTTTTTTAAACCTATAATGAAGAAGAATATTTATATTTTATGTTGCTTATTTCTTATTTTAATATAAATGCTTTAAAATATATAATATACGCACAATTTAAATTTTTTTAATTTTTGTTGAAGAAATAGTTACAGTTTATGCTGATTATTTTTATCTTAAGATGTATCTTTAAATGGTGCAAAATTAATATATAATAAATCCTGTATTATTGACCTGAATTTTCTATCTCTGCATGTATTATCCTTGCAATCAAATTGTTTCAAAAATGTCCTGCTGTGTGGCCCGCTGAATCATATTGATAGATTGATTTGGCACGTAACGATAGAAGGTTGCTGACCTTTGTTCTACACAATGCCAATAGAAGGACAATGAGCCTCGATAGATTTAACGTACATCAGCTTCTCTACTCAATGGGTCTTCAGTCGCCCTAGAACTCGAGCCCACTACTCGGTAACACCGATAAATCCTGAACGACATTACACAGAAATCAGGGCGGAAGGGGACCGGTAATATGATTTTTGATATCTGATTTATACAATTTATCAGTAGTATGAATCTCTACCCCATGATTATTTGTTTTCAGTTGTATTATTTTTAATATAATTGAAACTGTTAAAACCCATTTCTGCGTTCATATTAGCCAAAATGGTCGTAGTCAAGAGTTCGTTGCCAGTTGTTGAAGTCTATCTAGGTGTTTCAACTCATTACGTGGCCATGGTAGCCTTGTAGTCATGGTCACGAGTTCGTGGTTAGAGAATCATGAGAGTTCACGCCCCAGTGTTGCTGAAGACTCGCCTTGTAGGGGGTCAGAAGCACGTTAAATCCAGTGGCGTAACGTACACCCCTAAAACTCGGGTGACTCTGGGTTCATGGGGGCCCAAAGCCTAATTGCCGCCAAGTACCAACCCTTTGTAATATCGAATTTGGGTGCCCCAAACCTGGGTTTGCAGTGTGCCTCCAAAAGGTTCACGGTTACGTCACTGGTTAAAACTGTCGAGGTTCAAAGTGGATAAGGTAGTTTGAAGAAGGAGGATGGCAGCTCTGGTGTCGTCCTCATCACTTGACTGTGGTTCAAATTACGAGGTCCGTTGCTAATAGCACACGTGTTGCTTTGTACTGCCCCGTTAGGAAACAATTACTCATTCAGCTCCTAACATCTAAAAATCTATAGTGTAGAGGAGTTGATACACACATTAAATATATCAAGACATTCTCAAGCGTGGCATGACAGGGATGTGGAGAGTGGGTGCTCAGAAGTCGACATCTTTCTCCTTCGATGATGAGATTTCAATCCCATCAAAACCATGGTTGAAAATTAATTGGCATATCGACTGTGTTTAACGCAGTGCTTCTCAAACTTTCAACGATTGCGACCCAGGTTATCAATCATAATTTTCAACGCGGTTCAATCCATATAATAACAATGTATTAAAATCAATAGTGTACTTTGACACGTTAAGGCCTCAAAACGACTTTAACTATAAACCGTACAAATTATTAAGATAAGTATCAAATTTTGTATATGACACTAGTTATTATTAAACTTCTTCTTAAGGTATACGACTACCCTAAAATTGTGAATTTCGAAAAAATTGAAAATTTTTTTATGATTTTATTTTATAGGCTATCTCATTAGCTTTATGAAAATACCAAGTTTATTATTCCCGTTCACTGGAACAAAAACTACAAGTGTTTAATTAAAAGCAAATGCCATTACTTTAAAAACTATATTTCATACATTAAAACGCGCTATACTCGAAATGTGTTTTTTTTAAAATCCTTCAAACGGGGTGGAGATTGCTAAAACAGTTTTGAAAATAATGAACTGAAATTTTTTGTGTATATTCTGCAGAATAATAGAAGTATTTTAACCTTCATATTTATCAATCACTGTTTTATTAAAAAATTTGTAGTCCCTTATGTGAATATAAACACTGTGTTTTTTTTAAAGAAATTTCATATAATATCTAAGATAAAGTGCTCTAGTTTTTGTAAAAATTAATATATCTCTTATCCTGAAGGTTATTTCCAAAACGAATAACATAACAACACATCAGAATTGAACAGTTGAAAATTTGTTCCTAAACCTTTGGTACAGAATGGACCCCGTTTATGTTATATTTTGTAATTTTTTACCCATTTTATCTCACATTTAAGGAATAATAATTTCTTTTTCTCTTCTTAATTTTAGCATATCTTTTAAATTGCACTAAAAAAATCTGAATCCTCAAAAAAATCCCCATATTTCTCTTTTTTTTTAAAAAAATTTTCGCATGTAGTCGGACACCTTAACTTAGTATTGATAAATTAATTATCAAACACATTGAGCTGTACTTATTCATTTATAAGTATATTATATCATTATAAATGTGTTTTATTTTTTTATTATGTCAAATGCACCCACACACATTTTGTTTTTCTTCCTTTCAAAAAATAAAAGATTTTTTAAAAATAATCTTTTATTTTAGACTTTTCTGTATGCTCGTACCCCCGCATATGGCTATAAATCCCTGCCCACAGTTTGAGAAAAGCTGGTTTAACGAAACATGTATCGGAGAGAAATAGATACACATCCAGAAACGTTTGTTGTAGAACCAACCAACGGTTTTCCACGAGAATGCATAAAAAATAATTGTTATTACAAAGGAGATTAAATCAGAATATGTATATAGTTAACAGTAAATTTCCTTCCTTATCCAGAAGCTAGATCGATGGAACAAATTGATTCTTACATGAAAACATCAGCAAAATATATATAAAAAATTATAATGAAATGTAGATATATAATTTTGAATTTATCGTAAATTAAAATCTTTGACATGATCATAATGAGATCAAATTGAAGGCGAATGATTCTGAAGACTACAAAAACGTCAGAAAAACCAACGTAGACAGCCACGCAAATGATTTTAGCTTGTTCCTAACTCCATCGAATCTAATTTGAAGATATTCCGGAAGAAAGTAAAAGAAAAAACAGAAAGTAAAAAGAAGTGGAGTTCCTAATTAAATAACTTTTAGAGGAGTTCCAGAAGAGAAGTGAAAATAATTCTGTCACCAAACAAACACAAATAAAATAACCTTTACTGCAGCCCAAACTGTAGCAAATACAATTACGTTACTGAAGGAAAAAGTAATACAAAGTTTAATAAAACTACCGAAAAACAGTTAAACTTTCCTCTAAAGAAGTACATCATTAAGGAGTTAATCAAATGGTCTTTAAAAAAAGAATATAATATTAAGAATATAATATAATATTTTTCAAATAGTTTGAAATACAAAAGATATATTATTCTTAATTTACTAGGATTTAAAGAGTATGGTACATTTTATAATTCTATAAAGTTTAATGTATCAAGGTTACTATTTTAGAAAATAGCGGGAGCAACGCAAAAAATTACTTAATATTTATTGAAAAATTATTTCTTATTTGAATATGCTTATAACTTTTTAAATTATGGTTAGATTTAAAACATTTTGTGTACCTTTTGAAACCGTAATCTTTTGTAAATAGCGAGTAAAATATTCGAATTATTTAATTTAAATTTAAAAGAAGTATATCTGTTTCAGAAAATTGCTTATATTTTCACTCCTCGAGACAAAATTAACACCCCTGAGACCCAACTTCAACATTTTAAAATATATCAAAAAAAGCTTTGACGTTTTTTGTCAATTAAATAGTGGAAACTTTAGATGTATATCATCACAGCTACACGAATTATTGTCAATGTGCTTCATTATTTGAAAGTTTCAAGTGTAATGCATGTGAAATACGTTTAACGAGAAAACGCTTAAAACGAAATATCTTTTTAACAGGAAATAATATAACGGTCCCGACAAACTACTATGTATTTTTATGTATTTTTTTCACTTGACACGAAACGAAAATCACTTAATCCAGTGCTTCTCAAAGTTTCAATATCGCGACCCAATATTCAATCATAATTTTCATCGCATCCCCTCATACACAATAACAATGTATTGAATTCAATAATACTATACTTTGACGCAGAACTACGCGATATGACTTTAATCTCTTAAGTGCTACCGGCGCATATAAATGTCTCTATCAGGCAAAGCGTTAATTTCCCCGGACGTATATATACGTCTTTCTTATAAATACGATCCTTTCTGTGCATTGGTATCCATAAACTTATTCCGAAGGCTTTGGAATTCAATAAAAGAATCTTGTTAATGTTTGCGAAGGATTTATTTATTATTTGCTTCTCCACCTCACCCCACCCCTTTCCTCACATGCGCGTGCCTACGTGGAAAACGGTTGGCATTGGGAAGAGAATTGCGTTACTTTTAATTAGTATTTAAGAGATAAATTATAAACCATACAAATTAACAAACGTTAATTTTTGTATATAATTTTTTGTAAGACAATCCTATGGGGGCACTGGCAGTTATTGAACTTGTTCTTAACTTGGTATTGTTAAATTAATTATAAAATACATATTGTGTACCACTGATGCCTTTATAAGTATAAGATATCAATGTAAATATGTATTTTTTATTATGTTAGAATGTATTTTGTTTGTTTACTTTCAGTAAATTAATATTTCTGGAAAAAAAATTTGTTTTCGACTTTTCAATATGCTTGCGCCCCCCTCGCAGAGTTGTCACGCCCCCCAAGGGTAGCGCGCCCCACAGTTTGAGAAACGCTGACTTAATACGAAAAGATCCCCCATTTAAGAATAAAATAAATACCAAAAACACCAGCCGCGATGGCGAGATTTAAAAGGGAATGAAAGAAAATCTGTGCTACATGTTTCGTAGAAAGAAGGCCAATTTTGTTTTGAAATACCCACGAAATAGCCCATGATACGAATCAATTTCGTTTATCTAAGCTACTTTTACCCGCCACCGCTACAAATGCCCCCCCCCCTCAAAAATCTCATCTCTCAGCAGTTGGCTTTGGAATTCGATGGCGAGTATATCGTAGTGTAAATAAAAATCAATGATTTTGGTTCTCATTTTTTTTTATTTTCAAATAATTTTTTTTGCACGCACAATGACAAATTGCTCATGAGGAAAGCAAACTAATATTTCGCTTAAAATGAAGGTGGAGCTCCTTGAGAGTGTTGCTCAAAAACAGAAGATGAAAATGGAAATCTGTAAAGATTTTGTTTTACTAATCCAATCTACATCGCCAATTTTCTGTCGTAGCTCTTAATATGTAAATTTAAATAAATATGTAGAAAAAGAATAAGTAAAAAAACCCCAATTTTTTAATGCATACAATTAAAAATAAATAAAAAAGGAACATAAACTTCTAAATGAAAAAATATTTCTAGCATATATACATTTGCCTTAAAATTATAATTTTAAAATGATTTTAGATTTTCAATTATTATGTCTAACAAAATATTTAATCATAATATATAAGAATTAAACTTGATTCAAGGATTAAAAGTTTCAAACAATAACGCAACGAAAGAATTTACTTTCCTACTTACACCATTATTGGTTTGGAAAATGTGTCTTTATGTAACGAGATTTAAAAATTTGATATCCTGAAAGGTTTTGTAATCCCATAAAATTGAATGTGGCTCACAAAATTTAATCTAGGGAAAATTCAACGGGAGAGGATTAGATTATCTTTTTTTTCGTTTTAAAGAATTTTATACTTGAGATCAATTTTCATTCTGTGAGAATAGAATTTTTATTCCAAAAGAATTATGCAGCAGTTCTTTCCCATAGAATTGAATCCCTTTCATAGTTTGGAAATATTTCAAAATTTGCTATCAGTGCACATTTTTTAAAATTTGCTTTTTATTATAACACAATACAAATATTGAATTATTTCCTAATAGGAAGTCATTTATTTTTCTTGTTTATTTAATATTTTAAAGGAATCAACGTATTTGAAGGAATAATGTTAGAAGAATTTTTATGAAAAAAATAAGCCTTATTGTTACACAGAAACTAACATTATTTATCAAAAATAAATCGTTTGCTTTAAAATTGAATTACAACTTTTATACTTTTAGCGCTAAATGTACTTTTCATTTATATCGAAAAAGTTAAATGGTTAATAAAAATTTGTCACATTATTTCTAAATGTGAAAATTTATGATAAAATTACGCAAAACACATTTTATAAATTTAAATTTTATTATTTTTTTACTGCACAATTTTATAAATTAGTGATAAATGGGATGCATTTTAATTTTCGGTAGTTCTTACGAAGGATCTCATACTTTTTGAAACAAAGTCATATGATGGAGAAAACAATATCAGCTGCCACCTTTTTCTATTAATTTAACTTCTTTGCCAATGCGTAAACATTTCAAGAAATTTTTGCAAAAGCTCGTCGATACGGGGGATACTTTCGTGGAACTAGGACTTGAACCCATGACCTGACAGAAACTACGCGTTTGCAACCACGGCTTCCAGCAAAAATGACAGAAAAGCTTCGCTAAAAATAGCTTTCCATGTTTATTCCATTGAGAGATTTATGCCTTTGAATATAACAAGAAAATAGATCTTTGAGATTAAAAAATAGTTTAAAATTTTATTAATGTGTTTCTTAAAGAGAAATTTACCACTAGTACAAAACAATAGAAAAATCATTAAAATTGTATTCACTCTAAAAATACTTTGTTCGATTAGCAATGCAATGTATTGCAAAAGTTTTAGAATAATCTAAGTTTTACCAGTTATAATTTTCTTGAAAAATTATTAACTGTAAAGATAATTTTTAACTGTTTTGTATTGAAATATAAATTAGTATAATAAGTTTTTAAATGATTTAGAACATATTAATTTTAAGAATTTTATAAGCCCATTAACTTAATATAAAATAATACTTTCAACTAATTTAAGTTTGAAAAATAAAAGAATAGTTCCATATCATGACATAATTTCATTAAATATATACAAGGAATATATTAGAGATTAATTTAAATTACTTGAAACCAATTGAATACATTATAAACAGGAAATAAACGCAATGCATATAGTTTTTGTACTTTTATTAATACTTAATTAATAACTGAGCAAAACTCTTAATACTTACTGTTGCTATGAAAGGTACATTGTTCACTAATTCTAAAGTAAAGTTGAAGGAAAAGAGGTGGTGCCAAATGTTTCCCTGAAAAAGAAAAAAGAAATAATCAACTGAAGTATACAAACAGCTCCTCAATGTGGAAACCTTATCAACAACAACAAAAGAGGGGGTGAGAAAAATTGAGAAAACAAATCTGATAAAAATGGGGAAAAATACTTATTATACAAATTCTTGAAATATGTATATCTGTAACAAATATAGCAGTAATCACATAAAAATATATGTTTGAGATGCGATTTTTTAAAACTTTAATCGTTGATTAATTGTGTTTTAACTTAGCATTTCGAAGCTACTAGTGGGCTTTGTCCACGGACCTTATATTTTTGAATCGTAGTAAGTCCAACTTTCCATTCATTCACTTCCCCCAACGTGAGGACTTTAAGCCTCGACAGATTTAATGTGCATCAGCCCCTCTACAGTGTGGATATTAAGTGGCACCAGAATTCGAACGCATGATTTGACAAAAACAATGCCGGTTATGCGTTCATGACTATAACACCCCTCAGCTAACTTGTTTGAATCGCTAATACATTCTACAATTATCAATAGTAAGCATAGAGAAACGCATGAAAAAGTTAATTATTTACAAATTATGCAAGTCCATATTAAAAATCTAAATTTAATTAACATTTAGAGCCATATACTTAGAGAAAGTTTTGAACCCTAAATTCATATTCGAGATGGTGCGTTTTAAACTTATATTTTTTTTGTTAAAATAATACAATGACACATTTCAAGAGTTTCTTATTTTTCTCTTATAAATAAGAATTTTTTTGTAAGCTTTCTCTTAAGAAATAATAAACAAGCCTTAAAAACACTAACTATATTAAAAATAGTACATATAAATATATTATTATGGTTATATTATGCCTTATATCATACATATTTTCTCAACCTCCTTTATTTATTCAAATCTAACCCGCCATCAATTATATGCCGCACCTCAACTTCTCAATACGATTTTGTGAAGAAGTAAAAAAATAGTGTAAAATGGTTTATGGATATCCAGTATTTACGAAATAAAAAATTCAAATGAGAACTAATAATAATTAATGTATTTTACTAGTATTAAAAAACTTTAAATACATACAAGAATCTTTAATTGTTCTAGCAATCAGTTTCATGTTCAATTTCCTCCATCTAGCGAATTTTTCCGCCTTGGGGATTCAAAGCCACACCTGATTTTCAGTAGCATTAACATTGGAAAAAAGTGCGGCTTAAATTCGAATTAATGCGATAAGTAAAAAAATAAAGTGAAATTGATTGAATACTTTAAATGCAGTTCTATATTTTGATCAATTGACTCTGAGGGATTGAGTGTGTTATTTTCGTTAAAATTTTTTTTTAAAAGATTAAGTAATTATTACAAATTCAGATTATTAATATTCTATTGCATCTGGTAATTCTATCTTTAAACTATTAATTTATTGTTATTTATATTTTTCGATAAAATAGAGCATGAAATGTGTGCATCATACATATCACACATTTAAAAATAACTTTACATGGTTTGGGGACTATTCTTTATATATATAACATGCTTCAACAATACTAGTGCATTATTTGAGAATTTGTTAATTAGAGCAAAATCGATATACCTACAATTGTAACGGGAACTATTCGGTTTCTTCTATTAATCCTCCTGGGGAAAATATATTTTTTTATTTTAGTTAAAAAACCGCTTTCTTCCGTAGGGATGACATGATTTTATGCAAATGTAACTACTATTTAAATGCCTGTCGTTGAGTATATGAATTAAAGATCAAGCGTTGATCATTAAGAGTGAAATTCAAGTATTAGTAAAAGTGAGCAGTGACTGAGTGGTCGCGCATCTCGAGATTCGAAGTCGACGTGGAAGCCACCAGGAATTGGTGAAGTAATCAACTTTGGAGCTGACCGAGCCATCGGGCATTCAGAAGGAATATTACAAGGAGCTTCTACTCCAGATAAGTACCTTCAATAATTCAGTGTATCCGGTTAGGGGTTAGGATTTCATATTGCTCCAAAGTTAAGTTATAAAAGTGCATGTTTCACAGAGTGCTAAAGATAGAATTAAAGTAGCTATTTTTATGATCGTATGTTTGTTTTCCCCTCAAACCCTCTGACATCCGTGACCTTCGGGCTCGCACAATATAGAATAGAATTATATGCATAGCAGTGTAGCAGTAAACACAGTTTCAAAGACCTTGGGTGTGGTCTACTAATAACTATTTAAATTAGCTTAACAAGTTAAAATTCAAAATAGTTCTAAACGCCACTAAATTACATAAATCACATGTAAATGAATGCTACTACATTAACAAATAAACAATTCTATTTAAGTGAAGTCAATCGCCTTAGAGAAATAAGTTATTTAACTGTTTTGGAAAACTTGCACGCCTGTAAATCGAAAATGTCTGTCACTCTCCATTTTGCTTAATTCTAAGTTATTGTGATGAATGACACTGGAAGCAAAATCCTTTATAGACATCCATGGTTGTTGGAAGATTTATGAGAGATCTAAGACAATTCTAAATTGTAAAGTGTTTGAATACAGCTCTCTTAATTTATTCCAAATTAATCCAGTTTGTAATTTAAAAGGGTTTGCCAATGGATTAGTTTCCTTTCGGGATAGTATATATATGGTTTATATTTTCCGTAATTGTAAATAATTATGAAAATATTATCTTGAGAATGGCCCTCAATGGATTAGGCAATTTTAATTGGAGTGAAAGGAATATGTATTCAATTACAATTAGGCTTAAAAATAATGTGTCTTGGAGATCAGCATAAATTATTCTTAGTGTACGTTATGAATAAGAAAAGAATATTTGCATTAAAAATGAATTTCAAAACAATTATAAATATACTAATGTCAGATTCATTTTCTTTGAAAGTTAATCTATTTGAATCTATTTAGTGTAATGCATTTATTTTGATGCTATGTAATTCGAATTATAACTGAACAAGTACTATAAAAAAAAAAAATTTAAGCCATTTCCTACTTAGGTCAACAAAGAAAATTTTTATTAAATAATTACTATTAATATAAATATGTATATATATATGACAGAATCATAATATTAAGTGGTAAAGTGGAAAGCGATTTTCCTTGCAATTTTTTATTTTCCTTTCTGCGAATGGTGTTTAGACTATTATTTTTGTTTATTACTAAATATAGTCCAACTAAAATTAATTATTCCGATAAAATAATACAGTAAAAAGTAATCCCATTTTTAGGAATTAGGCTATCCCAGGTTTGATTCAAACCCACAACCTTTGGATTAGAAGTCCAACGCGCTATCCATTGCCGCTACAAAAGGACACAACGAACGTTTTCCCTTCCTATATATGGTGTTGGAATATTATTTTTGTTTGTTACTATTTATTCATTAATAGAATATTCGAATATTAATGAATTAATATTAGAAAAAACTGTATTAACATCAAGTGTCATCCACTACAAGTTTAAGAAAATGTGTTTGAGTTTGAGGGGATGAATAAAAAGTATTTTATTAACGATTGAAAATTTGTACAAGAATTTCAATATGTTTTTGTTTGCTTAGTAAAACTACAATAAAACTATATTGGTAGCACCACTAATTTTTTATTCTGGTTTAACCAAGTTTAACACGTCCTTTGGCGTTGTTGCTTGACAGTATGCTGGTAATTTTTTTCTCTTGTGGTTTGCATTTTTTCATGTAAGTTTTTGCTTTGTTTTTCGTTTTCAAAAATATTTTTTATTTTCATCTCGTTATAAGAATAAATTTCTTCCATAATTTCTTTTTATTTTATTTCATTTTTCTGTCTGCTGCAAATTACACGTGGTTAGTTTTAGGCCTAACTTTTCAATATGGCTCTGTTTCGCTATTATGTCGAAAATTTCTGCTGTACGGGGAAAGTTGATCCGTAAAGTTTACTTAGCCCTAATTTTGCTAGTCCTTATTCAGCAACAGCTTTAGAAATCATAATAGGTCTCCCTTTTAGTCTATTGACTTTTTTGGTTTCTTTCATTTTAAAGTCCTAACTCTGTTTCCTGCTATACATACGCTTGTTTAATTCTTGTACAATATACTTTCCCACCATTTTTTATAGTTACATTTCTCGTGGTAAAATTTAGTATTGTCTATTTTATTATACTATGTATTTTTTCATTTTATGGTACTATATATATATATATATAGGGATAATGTGAACTAATAGTAGGAATTGAAAAAACCGCTTTCAATCGATTAAAACTTTAAAAAAAATATAAGGCAATTTAAAAACATATACTTTTAAGTAATAAAATCATATTGAATCATATATTTCATATATGATTTGACCGTGTATTTAACCGTCTTCACACACACACACACTATACACGCGCATGCTACAACTAACCTCTTGAAATACTGAAACATATACGAGTAAAAGCAGAAAATTTCATCTATTAGCATAAGTCGGTTAAACTTAAAACACTTATATTAAAAAAAGAAACTAAATTAAAATAAAATAAAATGTCATTGAAAAATTTTCTTTGAGACATTGATGTAAAAAACGAAAAAAAACAATTAATTCTTCAGATCAATCACATTGATTAATATCATGTTTTCTTAACGATGTAAAGATACAATTTCTGCTGCAAATGCGCTTGAAAGTATACACATTAGTTTACTTTTAATACTATGAAGATTGGAGACGTGAACTCTCTCCGATGATTTATTTTTTAACTATTGGTGACGGACAATGGAAATTCACGTCATTTGTAGATATTCCAACCATTACGGAATATATTGATTTTTATAAATCTGGAACCCTGGGTTACGAATAACTTTTGTTATCAATTCTTTACTAATATTTACAATATATATATATACGGGAATTCAAGTTATATATCAGGGGTTCTTAAATTTTTCAGGGTGGCGACTCTACATTTTGTTCAAAAATTTTGTGTGACCCCATAAGCATTGCGCAATTTACACACGCTGGGTTACTTCTATGTGTGTTTTATTTGTAGTATGATATTGTTTTACAGTAATAACACATCATTCAATATAAGTCCTGGGCCTCACATATAAATGGGGATACCTTCCAATTTTCCTAAACGTAATCTGGTAGTACTAACTTTCAAACATGTGCCACACACAAAATTTCATGATAATATCTTTTTTAGTTTAAAAGTTACAGTGGTTTTAGAGAAAACTTTTGTTTGTTCAAAAAAAGAATTTCATGTGTTGGTTAAACGTTAGTTTTTGATGGGAAGAAACATTCAAGCAAACCAGTGACCAGATAAAGATTATCCGGACTCTTTCCCATCTCCAATAATGGTTAAGACTGAAAACGTGGTCACACAGACACAAAGGACACTGAACTCTCAGGTCGCCCAAATTCTGCAGTTGTTCCGGAAAACATAAAAAAAGTCTATAAAATCGTGTTAGCCGATCAGAAATTGAAGTTGTGTGAGATAGCAGAGTATTTGAAGATATAAAAACGCAGTGTATTCACTATTTTGCATGATCATTTGACAATACGAAAGCTGTGTTCAAAGTGGGTGCTGTATATATATATATATATATATATTTGCTCACTGTCGATCAAAAACAACAACACATCGACGATTCGCAACACTGTTTGGAACTGTTTAAGCAAAATACACATGTTTTTTTAAGTAGATATGTGACAAAGGAAGAAATATGGATCCATTACTACACACTTGAAACAAAAAGATCGTCAGCTGAGTGGACAGCAATTGGTGAAAGCTATCCAAAGCGACCAATCCACTAGCAAGGTTATGTGCTTTTGTATTTTGGGATGCACATGGAATTTTTTAACTGACTACCTTGACAAAGGAGAAGCCATTAGTAGTGAATATTACATGGCATTATTGGATAAACTAAATGAAAATTAAAGGAAAAACGTCCTCAAATGCAAAAGAAAAAAATTGCTGTTTCACCAAGACAATGCTCCATGCCACATGTCTAAGAAAAGGATGGTCAAATTAAACGAATTGCACTTCGAATTACTTTCCCACCCACCATACAGTCCAGATTTGGCCCCAAGCGACCACTAGTTGTTTGAAGACCTAAAAAGAATGCTCCAAGGAAAGATGTTTAGCTCAAATGTGAAGAAGTGATTGCCGAAGTTTAAGTCTATTTTGAGAGCAAAAACAAATCGTTCTACAAAAAAGGTATTAAAAATATTAAAAGATCACTGGAATGAATGTATCACTCTTGAAGGGGAATATCTTGATAAATAAAATTCAATTTTGCCTGAAAGTTTTAATTTTATTGGTTAGCCCGGGCTTATATATATATATATATATATATATATATATATATATATATATATATATATATATATATATATATATATATATATGAGAGTGATTTGTTATACGAGTATAACAGCAATAAGTTTTTACTTCGAATACAATGATACAGAATTTCAATTAAAAAATTAAGAATAAAACATTATATATTATAATTACACGGTAAGTTATATATAAACTATAATCTGTTTTTAAATGTAGTCATTTTGAGTTCACTTCTGAGATCAATCCCTTTATTCACAACAATATGTGCACGATTCAAGTATCAATAGGAAGGATGTGCTTAAGGATGAAGGATTAATTATGTTATTAAATCTTGGAATAATAGTCGATGAAGTACATCCTTAATATCCTTTAGATTTCATCGATACTCCTTTAGGAATCTAAATAAACAATTAGAATATTTTTAGTATTATTAATAGGGAACAAGTTATTTCATGCAGAAAAATATATCAAAAATCCTAAGTTTTGGTGACTTTAGCTGCAAGTCTCATTATTCTATTTGGGGTTGGGAAACCTCGTAGGCTGTTTCAGCTAATGTTAAAGAATATGAACAAAATTCGGAATATTTTTTCAGATATAAAGTACTCAAACACATTAATATTATATTTTGGATTCACTATCTTGCAGAAAATCACCTTATTTTATCATACTACTCATTTTTATCCGAGTTGACACATTTTTTTCTTTTATAAAATATGCTTCGCATTTTTTCTCTTAAAACACAATGCTAAATGAGCTATCTCCTTACATGTTAAAGGAAAAAACTAATTATTTATGGAATATTTGAAATTTTAAATACACTATATTATAAACAAATGCATGAGTTATAAATGTTACAACTTTTTATAAAAACTGAGGCATTTTTTCTGTCCGAAAATGTGCTC